>JANHGL010006339.1:0-34112 GCA_024611195.1 Ceyx melanurus
AAGTCACCCAGGAACAGATCCAGGAGGGTCTGGAATGTCTCCAGAGCAGGAGACTCCACAACCTCCCTGGGCAGCCCTTGCCAGGTTCTTCCTTGTGTTTTCCCTAAACCAACTGACATAATATTTTCTTTCCAAGAGCACTCAATGACACGAGTTAGAAAAATCCTGTAAAACCAGGAGAAAGAGACCTGTCTTGTATTATTCCCTAATATTTCAGCACAGTCCAGAGCTTCCTGACATTACTTTCAAGTTTTTAAACCTGCTCCTGCTTTTGGCTTGCAAAACATCCTTTAAAAGATCTGCAGTTTAGTCACTCATTACATGAAACAAGTTGAATAATCATCCCATAATCAACTCTTCTGTACTATTGAAGACTCTATGGTCTCCATGTTTTAATTACAGCAATCTCAGGTCACTCTGTCTTTCCTCATAGTTAATGGTTTCCAGACCCCTATTCTTTCCCCAGACTCAAGTATTCTGTGCCTTACTTGAAACACAACTCCCCAGAACAGAATGCTGTCACACAGCATTGACTTCCCAGTTCACTGGCTGTTCTCTCTCAGACTTTATCAGAGTAAAACCTTAGATCTTCCTGTAATGAAATAATTTCAGACTACCTTAAAAGTGGCAAAATTCATCTGAATTTGTGTTCTTCCTTTCAATATACCTGCAGCCATGAAACTCTAATGACTATAGGCTATGATCTATCTTCTAAAAAAATTGACTAAAGTATTGACTATATCAACTCCAAGAACTCCAAGAAGCTTCTCTTAATATATTCTTCTGTTTTGATAATAAATCTCTGGTAACTACTCTCCATATGTTTTTCAAGACAGTTCTGTATCCATCTTGGCATATTTCAGATTATATTTAAGGTATGGATCCCTGGGCTGCTTATGAGAATGTCAGGTGAAAAGATTTATTAAATTGTTATCATTACTTAAAGGTGAAAACTGCTGCTAATGTAACTGCAGTTTCAGACACTCTCCTTTGTCTACAGCACCCATTAATGTGTTGTGAAAGGAAACTGGATCCATTGACCTAAACCTGTAACAATTATTAATTTCCTTTTTTTGTTGTTAGTGATATTAAGTTTGCTTTGTATTTTGGTTTTTTTTATTATTATTATTATTTTGATATTGTTTGTTTTTGAGAAATAACCTGAATCTGATCCATCTGCAGCTCCCAAGATTTCCTTCCCTCCTCTTCTTCTTTTCAAGATCAATGGCAAATTGTCCCTTTACCAGTCCTCTGGTACCTCCTCTATTCTGGAAACCTTAACTGCTTCAGGGATCATTGTCACCTCTTGAATATCTAGAGTGAAGTTTACTGGGCACAGATGTTAAAAAGCCTCTAAATTACAATTAGAAAATGTTCATGTAGTCTGTGCTGAGGGCTTGTGTGTTCTCACTGGCTGGCTATGCATAATAGCAAAAAAAATTAATAAATATATATATATATAAAAAGAGGTATGTTAAGGATTTTTTCCCCTAAACACAGAATGTGAGGGGTTGGAAGGGAGCTAGAAGATCATCTAGTCCAACCCCCCCTGCCAGAGCAGGGGCACCTAGACCAAGTCACCCAGGAACAGATCCAGGGGGGTCTGGAATGTCTCCAGAGCAGGAGACTCCACAACCTCCCTGGGCAGCCCCTGCCAGCCTCTGGCACCCTCACTGGGAACAAGTTTTTCCTTGTGTTTCCTCTAAACCTTTTGTGCTCCAACTTGCTCCCATTGCCTCTTGTCCTGTCACTGGATGACACAGAGCAGAGTCTGGCTCCATCTTCCCTACACACACCTTTATCATACTGATAGACACTGATGAGGTCTCCTCCTCAGTCTCCTCTTCTTCATTCTATGATTCTCCTCTTTTTTCACATATATTAATATCAAGGAGCATTTATGAAGCTTGTTTTCCTAATTTTGTATTCCAACATAGGATTTTCATACGATTAATAATCTGTAAAATTTAAGTAAAGCTTTTCTCATGACTGGAGCAGTAATAACTTCTTCACAAGCACATTTACTGATTTCTAATAAAGTGATCAGATAATTGTATGACCATTCTTGTAGTGAAGGCCACGAATATGGTCTCTGCTACATGGTTGCCTAGTTACATAAGGGCTGTAGAACATCTTGCCATTAACACCTCTACTAAATTCAGTTGAAATAAGTAGAATCTGGAAGTTATTGCAAAGCAAGCATCTAAGTACATCTTGTTCCTCCAGGCAATCAAACCAAAATACCTACATTAATTGGCTGTAGCACATAAAGATCTATCTTCAATGCTGGGTAACTGGTTAAACAGAAGATGGAAAGATTTCATGCTTATTTCATAAATACATCCATCAGTATGTTCTGTGTACTGAGGGAATTTTTTTACTGTGCAATTATTTTTCTTTTAAAGTATACTTGTGTCAATAAGCAAGCAGTTCCTGCATAACTTTTTCTTTCAAGTCCCATTCTTGTCCTGATAAAAGAGGGATACCAAAAGCAATAAAAATAATGATTCTCATGTCTCCAGCACTTTCAGAAACTTTAGATCTCCAATTGGACAGGTCCAATGAGAACTCACTGCACTTCTAAAACACCTTGCAGATACAAATTTCCTGCCCTTCTCACTTTGCAGCCTTTTAACTCATACAGGAAAATGTTTATGATGATAATAATCAAAACACCCCATTCACTTTTTTGCATCTCCTCAGGGACACAAAAGAACACAAAACCAACCCATGTTCTTTTAAACACTTCCCCAACTCCACATGGCAAACTCTTCTATTAATTTGCTGTGGAGTGAACTAATAGATAGAGACTCATTGCTTTGGCTTGTGGTGTTTTATTTTGTGGTAACTGCAGTGAAGCAGATTATTATAGATAGGGCTTCAAAATACACATCAGATGGCACAGCTTTCCTTGCACAGCAGGAAAGCCACAGGCCCATCTTAAACAGCAGTGCTTTATTCTACCCATATTGTCACAACCTTTAATTCTTGTCTTTGCAATCTTAACAGACATTTCCTATTTACATAAGCAGTTTATATAAATAGTAAGGATAAACTGAACATTTTCTCAAAAAAGAGAAAATCCTTCTCTTCCTACTACCTTTCTATATCAGCACCACATTTATTGCTCAATAAGAATTAGAATTTATGCCATGTGCACAGATACATTACTATGACAAACATAAAATTCATTGGGAAATTATATTATTAATTACTGCCCAGCATTCAAAGAAGCAGGTAAAGTGCTAAATGAACAAAAGGAAAGTATTTTAAGTCATGTATTGTAGCACTCTTGGACTGAACCCCAGGATAAAACCTTTGTAGAAGCACAAGCTCTCAAATAATTGGACTAAATCTAAGTGGAGAGCACAGAAATGAGGGAAAATGCCTTCTGAAGACAGGACATTTCCACCTCATGTCACCACAGAAGAAAGCTGTAAAAATGATGAAGCATTTCTTCCTTTGCCTGTGCATGAGTCACTAGTGCCTGGAATATGGCTAACTTTTAATCCCAGAATTCCAGAAATCCGCTTTGATGGAGATGCTTACGACATACATTTATAAATTAAGGCTCTCAGCTACTATTTCATGTTTTATATATTAAATTTTGGCAATCTGAAGTAAAGTTCTAGAATCAAAGATAGTTTTTCTCTACATTACTACCTGTATTCCTCTCACTGGAAAGAATTCTAGTAGCTGTAACAGTATTTGGAGAAGCTGCAAGGGTCTCAGATGTCCTTAAATACATAATTATAGAGGTGTTTCTGGTTTTTGGTGCTTAAGACTTAAAGTCTTAAATTTCGATATACCAAGAGATTAATGGGATTGTGCTGAACATGTTTCACTCTTAATTCTGGAATAAGGATATATAAAAGGAAAGCTCTGACGTGCCTGATAGTGTATAAAGCTGAGAAGGTTATAATACATCAGTTGACTACACAGGATAGGGCAAAATTGAGTTTCTCTCAAGTTAAAGTTTATTATTACAAATTGTTTGACAAGCACATGCATGTCAACAGCTTGATAAACTCTATTTCTTTCCCTACCTATTGCCATAGAAATTCTCAGCAGAACTGAAATTATTGGATGCCAGTATTGACTAATACTTTTAAGAAATGGACTAAAAGTTTGAAACTTGCTGAATAATTTCCATTTTAGCTATTTTCAAAGAGGAATGAAAAATAAGTATTTTCAGTTTATACGAAGTTCTGGTTTTATTTCGAACTCTGAGAAATTGAGATCAATACTGAATGCTTTTTGAAACTTTTTATAGGGAAGACTAACCTGACTAACCTGAAATACTTCTTTTTCAATTTGCTGACTTGCAAAGGTGTGAAACATGGATTTGTTTTTCCCCCTCTGAGAAATACAGTAAACAAGCAGGGGTTGGGATCATAGTCCTATCAATTGCTGGTTTAGAAAGTTACTGAGCCAAGTGTGATCCTGATTCAGAGTTAGTGCTTTCACATTTTAGTTCAATTAGCATCAACGTTACTTCTGCATAATTTGGGGGAAGTCATTTAATCCCCGACTCATTTCCCACAAGTAAAATGAAAACAATTTTGTTTGCAAGACTTATTTTCAACATTGTTAATATTATTTTTGGCACTAGAAACATTCTAATTATGCCTCGAACAATCTGATTTGGCTATTATACTCTAGTATATGCACAAGCAAACAAATTTCTTTAAATATTTATTTTATCCTCTTGCTAGCCCACAGATTTAATTAGGTTTTTGAAGGTATTTCTGTGTCTTAAAGTATTATTACATAATACTATATTTACACAAGTGCTCTAGAATCCAATTCCCTCTGATTGACTTAATTTAGACAAAGTTTGTAATCTTTGGCCAACAGTGCAAGGATAAAGTCCAGTCTGCACCTGCTGAATCTCTGATGAGTGCCATAGGTTGTTCTAGTGTGAGTCCAGAGGTTATATAGGGAGGTTTGAGGTTGGCCAAGGCTCTAAGCAGCCTCGTTTAATTGAGGGTGTCCCTGCTCCCTGCAGGGGGGCTGCACTAGATGCCCTTTGGAGGTCCCTTCTGGCCCTAAACATTCTATGCTTCCATAAAAACTGGCCCATCTTTGGAAAGTTCCAGCCATCCAGTACCACAAGATGTTTAACACCAGAAGCTATTGTCCAAAAATGCCACACACTTTCAGTGAATGTTCCTTAGAAACCAGCAGTTTTTTCTTCCCATAACTCAATGAGTCTTTGCCTTCTTGCTTAAATTAAAAGATTGTCAGAATCCTTGTCATGGCTAAACAGATTTGATTCTCCCTTTAAAAACTGGGGTTATCATTATCATACCTTCTGATAATTTACAATGGGAGTAAACTCAGCCATTAGACACAGATATGGAGAGAGAAGATTTGGTTACTGAAACAGAACTTCATGTAACAGAACAGCTGAGGTCCTTTCTTGTTGACTTACTACTTTTCTCAGTCATCTGGGGGAACTATATAGAGTTTCTCATCTATAACATGCTTTACCTGGAGTTTTGAGTTAAGATAATTGTCACTTGTTCTTTCCCTGACCTCCCTTTCTGTTAATGACACTATTTAAAACCAGTTAATGGAACCTGGAGGAAGTCTGCCACTTGATAAATTTAACACTGAAGAAGGAAAATAAACCCTGCAGTAGTAGCTAAAAGAATTGACTTGCTATTTGCTTGTCTCCTTCTGGCCAACCTGAAAATACTTCCCTGTTTTCAGCCTACTTCTGAGAAGTTTCTCCTATGAAAGGGTATACAGTCAAGACTAATTGTTCTTTTTAGCCCAAGAGTTCCATTCCACTCCCTCAAATTTGTGTGTTCTAGGTTCACTGTTGTGAAGCAAGATGGCAGCTGTGGCACTAACCATACTCAGCTGAATCAATGCTGTGAACACAGTTAATTCTAAAGGAGCAGGGTTAAACTAGACTCCTGCAGAGAAAGAGTAGCAAGCTCCTACACTGAAACTTTAAGGAACTTGCTCACTGTATTTGGAAACTCCAACCCACAGCACCTTTTGAAGTCCACAGCAACCTCTAGTTAGGCATCCCTGGTCACTGCAGGGGAGTTGAACTGGATGACCTTTGAAGATGTATTCCAATCCAAAGCATTCTATGGTTCTATTCAGATCTTATTATTCTGGTCAAAATAGAGAGAGACAGACAAGTCAGATATACAGTTGGGTGATGAATTATTTTCCTAGGCTGTGAAAATTCTCAGTTTTCAGAAGGATAAATTTAAGGCTTTCTAAGGTTGAAATAAATGCCTATGTCAGCAGAGGCACTTAAACTTTATTTTCCACAGTACGGGGGGCATAATGCCCATTTTTGTCCTCATTTCCTGCAGAGGCTTGACTCAGTCTCCACTATCCCAGCTGAGTGCTGTAACAACAGGGACACCAACAAATCTTTCATGGCATGTACACAATACCCATAAGAGCAGAGATGGGGAATGTTCGAGAGTGAAATTTCTTGTGAAAACAAGAAAAACATTCAATTCAGCTGTTTACCTAAAGCTACCTGAACGAACATTTACACTTGTTCCATTTATGGCCTACATTTCAGAGCACTCAACAGCTTAGTGATAAGGATGCTCACTGGAGTTTAAAAATGGAATATTTAGTCTCTGATTCAAATCAGCTACAGCAGAGTCTTTGGCCTAAGCAAATAACTGTATTTCAAACCAGCTTTTTATTCCAATACTTGATATCACACAATCATAGAATGGTTTGGGTTGGAAGGAACCTTAAGGATCTCAGTTTTAAGTCCCCTGCTATAGGCAGGGACACCCCCCACTAGACCAAATTGCTCAGAGACCCATCCAACCTGTCCCTGAACACTTCCACCATTGGCAGAAATAAGTCAAAATCTTTATTTCTTCCTTTTACTTTTAGTCACCTTAAAAAAAAATTAGTAATCTCCAACTTGATTAACAAAGGGCATTGTTCCTCTAGTAATTTTTTTTTAATCTGCCTTTTATTTAATAGCCACCTTCCTTCTGGTATTGGACAGCACTCACTAGGGAAAGAGTCTGTAAGAGTTCAGTTAGTTCTGTAGCTTAGTCTGATGTGCTCCTGGTCATAATGCTCACATGTCAAAGGATTCAGAAAGCTTTTGAGCAAGAGCACGTTGCAGGCTTTTGAGGGCCACACAGGTAAATTAACAGCATGACTGGCAAAGAAAGCAAAAAATGAAGATTGTCTTTTAACAAATGTGCAATCTAGAAGACACTTCTTGTAAGTGGACACATCTTGGAGTCAAGAGATAACATTTCTTACAGCTGGTGATGACAGAAAAGGAACATATGGAGCAAGTGAGGAGAAAAACGCTGGTGGAATGAAGAACATTTGGAAAGCTAAATCATATTATAAGAAGTAATTTATCAAATTTTCAACCAGCGTGCCATTCCTGCAGTGACTTATGGGTGGGAATCTTGAAAACTTGTTAGAAAAGATAAAAAAAAACCCAAATCCAATACAAATCACACAGATAAAAGTTACTAGGGACTGGGAAATAAGATAGAAATAGCACTTGCTGTCCAGCCTAGGAGTGAGTAGTTATTCCAACCATCACTGTTACAGGACCTAAAATACAAAAGCCACAATCCATTGCTTTCACTGTTCTCTATGACTTCTGCTGACACAAGGGTCTTTTCTGCAGAAAGACACAACTCTTTATTATTGGGCCAACAGCACACATTTGAACAATTCAGGACACCATTCAAAAGAAAAAAAGTGGTAAGCACTCAAAAAGATCCAGGTATTCCTATAATTGAATTTTACAGTAAACTTAAGTGACTGTTACAGCCACACAATTCATACCACATACAAGCCAGTCATCATCAGAAATAAATAAGGACAATAAATAAAGATCAAAACCAGTTCATCAGGACTGATTCAAATGAGTATCAATCATGAAACACAGATCATATAGAGGCAAAGAACAATTCAGTGTTTAATCACTTTTGCTAGTGTGCAGGGCAAATCTGACAGAGTGGGTCCCTATACCTCTTGCTGTACCAATCAACTGTGAACCAGTCACTACTCTGAATTCTATCACTCCAAGGAAGATTAAGTGGAAGGTCTTAAATGATAAACTGCAGGTAAAAATATGCAAAAATCAGTTACCACAAAGCAGCTGATGCAACTGAGCCAACTGATGTTTGTTTTTGCTGAACTTTAATGGACTGAGCCAACAACCACCACCCATCCCCAAAACCTCAAAGTAACAATCATTTAAGTAACATTAATATTCTACTGCTATGTCACTGGATTTTTTTTTTAAAGCATATAACAATTGCAGATAAATGGAAAGCAGCAGAATGAACCAATTTAAACAATAAAAAATTTTGCAAGATGTTTTATCAATATGTAATTTAACATCTTACAGAGTACCCAAAACTTCCAGGTCAAAAGGTCCAAAGAAAAGATAGTGGTGATATTTATATTGGAATTTTCATAATGAAGGGAATATATATATCCGTATGGCATAGGAATGCCTGGAGTCCAATAACTCTTGGAAGCAAGTGATAACTGCTCTAAAGGGCATCATTAACAATGATATTCCCTTAACCTTAGGGCAATGTATTTCTGTTTGCAGGATGTATACAGACATTTACAGATCTACTGGGAAATTCCAGGATACAGACTTAAATGCAGCACCAGATAGATGGCAGCTGGATTTGAAGGCAGCAAAGATTTGCTTTTTATAGCTTTATAATTCCTTTTAGTTCTGCAGATGTGGAATATGCATGAGAACTTACTACACTTTCATGTTTTGATACTTAAAAATTGATCATTAAGTGTTACCTCCCTCTGCCACCAAGCACCCCCTTCACCATATTAAGAAGTCAATAAAAGAAAAAAAAAAGACAACTCTAGGTATTCATTACAAATACAAGTATATTAAGCACAGCAAATTGCTAGCTACCAGCATAAAAATCAATTTCTGCTTGTTATGAGATGAATACATAAAATTATAATGAAAAGCTTTCATGATAATGTAACTTTAAAACATTTGTTGGCTAGGGTAACTTCAAGACAAAAATATTTTGATTAGGGAAGAAATGTGATTCCATCACTTTGTTATACAGCAGCACAATCTGCTTGTTCACCCTGTGAATATAGATCTTTACAGTGAAGAGCAGTCAGTTATCACTAAAGTAACACAGGTAGAACATACCAAGCTGACACACATTTCTCCTCTCAGACCTTCTCTTTCATTGAGTTAAGTTCAGTGAGTTTACAAGCAAAGCAAATCAACAGAAGAGGACATGCTAAAGGGGAATGTGACCTGAGAATGCAGGTAAAGAAGAAAATTAGAAGTAGTTATCCTGGATTAATGGAAAGGAAAATCAGAGGCAGTTCTCAGAAGTGTTTCTTGGCAACTGCTCATTTTAATTCATTCATTAATATAGAGTAATAGCCACAGAATGTACCCTCTGTGATCCAAGTGATAAATTTGAACATGTAAATAAACAGTTGGCCATTTCTTTAACATGGTTGCTGGTTAATGGTGTTCAAGACAATGAAGTATGCAAAAGAGAAGAAAGCAAACTGTATAAACAGATGCTATAGTCCAGATTCTGCTTGTTTCATTCCTGGGCTGTCCCATTACACCTCTTGGATCTGTTTGCACAAGTCAAGTGGAAAGCACTGGCTGTAAATTAATGCAAGATCTACAAATACTTACTCCCACCCTGAAGGATCATATATGACAATGATACAGTGGCCCTTGGGAAATACTGAAGAATATCCATTTCAAAAGAGAAAAAAAAATGTTGCATCATAATCTACCTTTGTAGAAGATTTATTAGAAATGTGAACTGAAGTCAAGCCTTTTAGTGGTGCCCATTTTCTGGTTGGTAAATCTAATGGCAGGATAGCCTTTCCAAATGCAATAATATTGATCTGGGCAGTGCAGCATCACTAAATTAAAGTCAGCTTTTAAAAAAATTCCTCATGTCAAGTATATAGGAGGCAGAGGCACAAAAGACTGCAGACCAGATATTTAAAGCCACACTTAGAATCAAAGCTACAGAGGAGAAAGCACGATGGAATGTGTCAGACTCAAAAGTTACTTGTTCCAAGAATATATAATTTATATAATATATATAAAATATATATAATTTATCAAAGTCCAAAGCCACATATTCCAGACATTTTTCACTAGTCAACTGAAAGTGATTAGGTGGTGTTGGAAGCCCAAGGTCAACATCACTGACCAGGTGTAGGTTATGAGGTTTTCCTGCAGAAGCAGCTAGCAAATGCACAAGGTTGTTATTTATTTAGCTTGAAGTGTTCCACAATAAAAACTCTGCAATTCTCTAATTCTTTTGATTGCCAAGTCTGGTATTGTGTTAAAAAAACCCAACCACAATCAAAAAGACATTCTCCCCAGACTCCACTACACCTCTGCTCTTCTCAGTCTCCACCTCCTTGTTTTTGCCGTGTCCTAACCCCTCTGGTGTGTCGATGGGCACTTCAGGAGGTTGTTGCTTTCTACCACTCTTTGGTTCATCAAAAGAGTCTCTCCTTCCATGACTTTTGCCACGTGCCCTAAAATGTCTCCTTCCATGTGTCTTCTCCAAGAAAGAAGGATTATGTCACTATTAATTCCAACTCCTTATGCTGTATTTTCACCTGCATTTATCAGAAGGGTTAATTATATATATATACTAAAAAAAAAGGTTTATACAGATGTCTTGAAGAGATAAGGAGACCTGATTAGTGCTTTCCTAGAAAAGAAAGTATGAGTGCCTGCCTGTAGAGCACAAAACCAAAGGATAAACCAGGTTCTTTTTATTCTGCTCTTTATGGATAACATGGCTGTTGGTTAGGGTAATCCTTTAAAGATCTGGAACTGGGAACAAGCCAGATATGGAATCTGCTGTAAAACTTACAATGGGTTCTATTAACTGAACATTAAAATTCAAACACATTGAAAATAGCCCAGAAACTATTTAAGCTTGACCCCAGAAATCAATGAGCAAACTAATATTAACCTTTAATTTTGAAAATACCTGGATAATGGCAGAACCCTTTGCCCTTCTGAGTATTTAATAAACAGATTGTTCTATAACCAGAAATAGGATATAATCATGTAAGTAATTTCCATAACTTAGGGGTACTAATCTAAAATTGTTTCCACCTCTTCATCTCAGAGTGCAATCTACCTGCCTTGCTTTTCAATTTGCCTGCCACATTCATGTATTTTTCTTAAGTTATGGACTTAACTAAGCATCTTAAAGATATCTTAAAGAAAATTATTTCTGTGCTACTCTGCTCTTTCTTAACACATATTCCTTTGTGGATACAGGACTACTGTTATTTCACTGTTTATTCACACAGTTAACAGTAGAGTGGGGAAAACAGAGGATTGAAAACAAACAAAAAAACCCAACAACACAAGATTAAAAAAAACTATAATCTTCTCCTTTGGGTTTTGGATTCTTTCAATATGCATAATGCAAAAATGCAGAACTGTCTAATCATAAACAGATCTATAAAATGGAGTAGTTAGGCTATTAAAAAAATAAATAGGATACATAGCCCAGGAAAAAGCAGATATGAAAGTGCTATACCATACCACAGCATGCTTGAATTCTCTTTGAGAAAGAGCTAATCAGTGACAAGATTAAAATGGTAGGAATGTTCTATCTACTTTGCCAAAGGAAGACAGAAAGAAAATAAAAGGGTAGCCCTTAGAAGGATGAAACTAATCAAACCAATACAGAGGGATCAACAAAAGACTTCTAAAAACACAAGCACTGAACAAATGGAAGGTTACAGGGAATTAAGACACAACTCTTTCCAGCCTGGGAAAGGGCGAGATGTTTGTACAAAGTGCACCAGGCATGAAGGATTGGAAGTCTTTGTGCAGGTTGATAATTTCCCTTGTTCAAAATGCACATGGGGACATTCTCAGATAAATTGCAATTTCCGAGTAAGTGGTTGTAGTCTGGTATAGCTTTTATCATCTCCCTCCATCTATTTTGCATGACTTAAGGGAGACCATTCACACTGCTTTTACCATTTTGACTGATAGATTGTTTTTTTTTCATTTCTCAGCTGTAATAGCTCTTCCACCCATTTTGCAACCCCAAAGCACCTTATAATTACTAGCTAGTGCTGCTAGGACCATCTCCCAGCTCAACTTGAATCAACAAAACACTCACATTATCCCCAACCATCCTATAGACCTCCAATAATCTGTTCTCACCACCCCTGCTCCAGCTAAAGGGGTATAACATTATAGGTTTAAGTGTGCCATTTTACTAAAACTTGATACTCCATTTCAAGCACTTTTCTCCATAAGAGGAGACTCCAGGTACACAATGTCAATTATTCCTTAAACTCTCACAAGGCACTTGGATACAAGAGGTATTAGCATAGTATGCAAACGTATGCAAAAGAAAACCCAAGCTTAAAACTCATTATTTACACTGTAACTGCTCCTTACACAGCAGAAAATGCCTTCACAGTGTATTATGCTCTCATGTATGAAGGGCTAGACTCTCTACAATCATTCAGTAACATGATTTCATTCCAAATTAGGAATGGTATTAGAGCATACCAAAAAAAAAAATTAACACTATTCCTAGATACTTATATAGTTTATAGATCTACCTGTACACACCCATCCCTCTGTGACACTCTTCCTCCACACAACTACCTCTATATCTCAGAGCATCTTTGTCAGGAACTAAAAAAAAAATAAATCAATTCCACATTTCAGGAAGATATTCTAGGGACATTAAAGTTTTCTGAAAACTCAGATTGTGGGCTCTAAGCATGGACACATGGAGCTACAGGTGGTACAGTTGAAAAATAAATTATTTGTGTTCAAACACAAGTGTGCAATGATGTAGAATTGGCAGGAAAGGAATCACACCATGGATAGCCTCATGTATATCTTTTTGTTTGACCTTTTCTTTTCATCACAATAAATAGGTGTGTGTCTTTTAACTCCCTTTCCTCCTGCCCATTCTTAAGTTCCCTTCTAGGTTTCTGCCCTGCTCCTTCCTTTTTTGCCCTTCTTGTTGATGAATTTGCTAAGAGACTGAAATAAGCATTCAAAAAGTTCAAATATGCAAAAAAAACCCAACCAAACAAACCACAGTGTTCCAGATCTTGAATTCAACTTGCCCATTTTTTCTCATGTCATAATTTGCTTCAGGTTCACCTTTAATCCCAAACCTATGCTGCAAACAACCAAAAAATGAAGGCTCTCACATGGGCCATTTTAGAATTGACTAAAAGTGAATACTTTGCAATAGAACATGCAGCTGTGGAATTCACTGCCAGAAGATACTGCTAGATTTAAGTGATTAAAAAAAATTGCTGAGTATTCCTATTATTCATTTAAACACCCAGTTATAAATATTTAAGAGAGATGACAGGAGTTTCAAGTTTATAAACTGACATGCTTTTGGGTTTAAGTTAATTTTAATGAGGGTTTAGCAGAAACCCCCTGTGAACAGGTCATTTCATACAGTCTTTCCAAAGGTTTTCTTGTGCCTTCTTGGGAAAGCAGCTTATATTCAGTCATCTCAAGGACAGCTGTTTCTCCAAAGACTTGCTGTTTTTATTAGCACCTGGCAAGTTTTGTGTAGCAAAAAGCAGAGTATCTATGGCTATACCAGATGTCAGAAAGACAGTGAAGATCCAGGGTAATATCCCTTTGGAAGTTTCTGATGTGAGTTCAGGTTGTTAGAAAATACCTGCGTGAACCAACATAAGAGAATTACCTTGGGTGGTGAAATTTGCAGTTAATAGGGATTGTAATATTTCTTTTAAGCTCACAGTGAGAAGCTGTGTTTTGCCCACGAGCCTTGAGCCAAAGAAAAGATGATGTCCAAGTCACAAAAATTTATCAGGAAATTAAGGTTGTCTAGACATGGTAACCAAACTAATTCCATTTGTTCAAGAATTCTGGTAATTGTAGCTTCTGGCTAATCCACAAATAGCTAAAACAGGATTGAACTGCACAGACTGATGCAGAGATGACAATTGCAATGAAGATGAAAGTCCAGGTGAGCTTCACATTTTCCTTTCTATGTCAGTCCTGCTGATTGGGATTCTGCTACTTCATGCACTCTCCTTCTGAAGGGAGGGCACCCCAGCAAGCAGTCTGACAGTAACAGCACTTCAGATGCTCAGCCACACACCTAAAAACTCTCTTGGTCTGCTCATTTTCGTCTCCCCATCCCTCCTCAGGGCTTTTTCTTCAGGTGAGCACACTGGCACTTGGCAAGGAAGACAGGTCATCTACCAGTGAAGATATCAAGATCAGCTCAGAGGAAGGATGAGAGCTCAATTAATAAATAGGTGGGCATGGAAACTCAGCAAACAGGTCCAAAAAGCAGCCAGGAGAGGAAGCTGTCAGTTTTTTTAAGGGTCCTTGCATTTCAGCCACATTTTCAGGTAGACACTTCTCCAAGGAAAATTCCTGGTCATTTAAATATTCTTGTTCCAACACATAATGGGATTGCCATTTAAATATAAATGTTCAAGACCTTGGTTTAATAAACAGAAATCGACCAGCTGTACCCTCCCCACATACAGACTCTCCATAGAGGTAAAATACACACAGAGCTGCCTTCAGTCACAACTAAAAAACAGCTTTCAAATGGCCACTTCAGGCCATGGGAACTGTCTAGATGCAAAATGAGAACTTATCACAGGTCACAAAAACATCCCCTGCCTATGGTCTGCTGATAAGTGACCCCTGACAGCTGAAACAGCCACAGGCATTCCTCTTTTGGACACACAAAAGCTATGGGATGCTGCATTAGACCACAGTGAGAACAACATAACAGCACAAGGACTGAAATCACTGTTTATCCCGTCTTTAGGGGATAAACTGTCTCTAATAATTTCCCTATATTCTACAGTACCACTTCTACTGATGGTAGAAAGAGAGTGTTGCCATTTTCTGTTAATCAAAATGAGGTCTGCTACAAGGCACTTCAACTAAGACCTGTCATGTAATTCCAGTGCCAAGGGTAAGCACCAGCTATTTACTCATAATGATCACAGCCATTTGGGGAGCAATAATTTCAATCTAGAAGCAGAAGAGATTTTACATTCCCTTTAGTTGCCTTCAGTCAACTTACCTTCTAAGCCATGGTCCCAAATTTGGCCTAGTTCCATTCCTTCCATATTTTTTTATCTTACTCACAAGTAAATAATTACTAGCTTTGAAAACCCAATTTACTCTCTGTAGTTATTGCCCAGTGCCTCAACTTCCAACACTTTAGCTGGGGCCATAATACCTACTAAATATTTAAATAAGCAAAAACTTCTTTGCATAAAACATCTTAAAATCTCTAATAGGTAAAATTATTCATTAGATAGCAAAAGTCAGGCAAGTCCATGCTTTAAGTGTCATTACAGATCTTTCCATCACCCTATTAAAGAACATTGTTAGGCTGTCAGATCTTTTGTGCATTAGGCTTTATTCTTTTCTATGAATGAATTATGTCTGGGATGAGAGAGTCCAGTTCCATGGCTGGGGACTAACAGACATTGCCACAATACTGACCAATGACACAGACCAATTTGTCAAAAATATCAATCAATTCTTCAGATTCATCAGTACTATAATAGGACTTTTAAGGCAAGTAAGATAGAGCTTGTAGAATGAAAGTACAGTTCATGTAGTTGCAAAAATACCCTTTTATTTCACTGTGCTCATATTTAATAAAAGTTTGAGGATCAAAAGAGGCTCTGTGTCATTAAAAAAGTTAGATTAATAAAGCTGAAAAGCTTGCAGTCAAGATGAGATTAAATTAAATACTTCAATTTATGTCAGATTTTCTTAAGGACATATTTTTCTAATTGAAATTACTTGTCAGCACTGCCATGGAAGTTGTGTCAGTCCTTCATCAATTTGAACTTGCAGTTTTCTGCAAAGCATTTTGGTTGAAAAGTTCAGCCCAGATGTAATGACTGATTAATTCTGCAATGAGAAAGGCCTGACTCATATCTTGACTAATTGCTCAGTTTCCATTAGTAATTGTAATGAGTAGACAATCTTGATGCATTCACAGAACAGTTGGTTCCTGTGTTGTATACCACGGTGCACAAGAGGAGGAAGAAGAGACATTTCTGAGTATTGTCACAAGGGAACTGTTTGGCTTTTAATGTCTATGCAAAAAGTTTTTGTTCATGTCTCTGGAAGACTTAGTTGGCTGAGAATTCAAACCCAATTACTTCCTATTGTGAGGGTGACTCAACACTGAAGAGTTTTCCCAGAGACTTTGTGGAGTCTCTACCCTTGGAGATATTCAAAGCTCAGCTCGATGTGACCTTGAGCAACTTGCTCTAGGTGACCTTACACTGAGCAGGAAGGTGGGACCACACAACCTGAAGAAGTGTCCTACCAACCTCAGCAGTTCTGTACTTCTCTGCTTCATACATTTCTCCCTTAGAAGAAAATCTAACAGGATTCTAATCTCAAGTTTTCATCACCTGGAGCATTTAATAGTTTATGCTGGAGAGCATTTAGATTACACTTCAACAGATGCCAGATAGCATCTACTATCACCATGCAACATTTCAGCAGATAATTTTAAATTCACAGAAGCAAAACACATGGATTTTTTTGGTTGTTTGTTTCATTGGTGTTTTGTTTTGTTTTTTTTCCTGACTAAGGATTATAGTGTAAAGAGGGATACTTAGAATCCTCCAAACCTACTCCAACCGTAATGTTTCAATCAATCCCAAACTATTTTTCTCCCTGGGAAAAACCACTCTCAAAGACTTAATGCTGGCAGATTACTTTGCCTAGAAATGCAGACAAGCTTCCAAACTCCAATGTCTGCACAACGTGAAATTCTTCCCCTTGCACAACTAAGTGAGCTGCTGGGAACTCTGTAAACCTCAGCTATGGATCTGCCTTTCAGTCTGCTGTTCATACTACTGCTACTCTTTTTAACTCAGCTCACTGAGTTTTCATGTGCACTGCTCAGTTTAACTGCCTTTTCATGTACACTGTCCAATGCACATTCATAACTAACCCACTCTACAACTACACACCAACACCAGTAACAACATTGATGCTGAATACTCACCATACAGTGCTGTGTTCTAAAGATCTGAGCACCTAAAAAAACCAAACCCAGCCCTGAAGTCATTTAAGAATTTTTTAGTGGAAGGGAAGATAAGAAACACTGTGGGTAACACAAGCTTTATATGGGTATTTTCCATTTTTAATCTCTAAACCACAGTTTTCCTCCCAGAGCAAATGCATTCCTGTCAGTTGGAAAGAGTCAGTGGTACTACTCTGGAAGAAGTGATTTGGCCTTCTAGATGAATCAAAGGGCTGTTATACTGCACAGTGTATCCCCATCTTTCTTATCACAACATTGCTCTAGAGTTTTATGTATGTACTACAGTGTATGTGCTCAAAGGATTTTGCAGGTCCTTATAGGAAAACACAAAACAAAAAATCCACACACACAAACAACAAAAAAAATCCAAACCCCAACATAACAAACCCAAGGGAAAAAAAAATAACCCCAGAAACTACTAACCACATAAAAAAAACCCACACAAAAAATCCAAACAAAAACAATAAAACCCCAAACAAATCCCAAAACACAAATTTTTAATGTATCAAGAAAACACAGATAGCAATGTAAAACTTTCTGCATTCAGAGAATGCAAGAACAGAGTAACTCCTTTACTAACATCTGTATTAGCAAAAGCTTATTTCCTCGAGTGTTTTGTCATTTAATGACTAATACATGGTATAAGAATTATCTGTGTTAAAAATCCACTAGGAAACTACCTTTAGAACCACTATCACTCTGTCTACACATACATGCAAGTTTCCCTCACAACAGTTAAACAAAAAAACATAAACACCCCCCAAAATAAAAACTACAACAAAAAAAGCCCACACAAAAACCCCAAACAAAACAGAAAATCAAACAAGTTCTCAAAAGCAGCTTTTAACTACTTTCTCCTTCTACAGAAAGGTCAGTAATTGCACTAATTCTGTTCTAGTCCCAGTCCAGTCACATCTACTCTGAGCATTCATGTCTCATCTTGTCCATTTCAATTTCACACTCCTAACTGCATGGTCTATATCTCACTTGATATCAAATTTTAAGAGATTAGGTTGCTGGTGTTCTCTAGGTAACTTGATAGCTCAGGCTGTGCTTGCTCTGAACCACAAATTCCATATTAAAGATGCTCCAGCCAGATAAATTATAACCCAAATGAGGTGAGCATAACTAATAGGATGAGTTTGAGACAATGACAAAAGCTGCAAGTAAGAAAAGTAGCATTTACTAATAGCACCATCCAGAGAGAGAGACAGTAACCTGGAAAAAGACTACAGTATCCAAACAAAGCCTCAAAATACCAGTGAAATAAGCCATGAGAAAGTATTGTGTTAGACATGCTCAGATCATCATAGCATCATAGAATTGTCTGGTTGGAAGAGGCCTTTCAGATCATTAAGTCTAACCGTTCACCCTGCACTGCCAGGGTCCCTAAACCATGTCCCCCAGCACCACAGCCACATGGGTTTTAAACACTTCCAGGGATGGGGACTCCACCACCTCCCTGGGCAGCCCATCCCCAGGTGGTTAGGCATTTGAATGGAATCACAAACTGATGCATAAAATCAATAATAAATTAACTGAGCTTTCTCAGGGAAGAGCACACAATACTCATTCATGAGGACAATACATGAATGCATATCGGATTGAAGTCCAAAGTCTTACTGTATTTAGATTTCTTCACCAAAATCTTCAGCTCTCATTTTGTTTTCCACCCTTGAGAGATTTTTATCAGTCAAAAGTACAGGGGACAAATGATGAGCCCCTCCATGTACACATACTGAGCAGAAGGCAATTCAACAATACTGTGTTCTCTTGTGTAAAAGCCTAAAGCAGAAACCTTAGCTCATGGAGCATGTAGATGAATCTGAACCTCAAAACATCAAACTCGTAGCTGCTGCTCTTCAACTCTGTTAATGCTTTTTCCAGTTAGCACTCTATTAAGTTTCATGCCTGTAGAGATGTTATATTCATATTAACATGCTGAAGCTTTCAGTCACTCTGGTAACTATGCTGACAATACATCATGTCTGAGAACAAATAATGCCTCAAACCACAACACACTAGCTCTGGAAATGGGATTTGAATATCCAAATAAAAGGCAGATTTGGACTGTTTATGAAATGCAGTAGTTTTGAAGGAATAAGGATGTATCTTAAAATAACAACACCCTGACAAAGTGAAAGATTGATCAGAACTACCCAGCTTCTCAATTCCAACAGAGACAAGGGATTGGACACAACAAGCTGTGAAAGAACAAAAAAACCCCCAACATATCACCCTGATTGCTCAATGTAAAAAAAATAATTAAATTGAGCCACTAATAAGGAGTCTAAGTATAATCTTGATATTTTTTTGGTTTTACAAGTACACACAGAACCAGCACAGGACTGATCTGAATAGTTCTTTTGCTTTCAGAAAATCAAGGATTACTTCCAATATATGCATATATGGAATTGAAAGTGATAAAGTAAAACAAAGACTTTTCATGCCTTTCACAAAATACAGACCTTATAAAATAACAAAGTTGAACTTCCATACTTTATATTCAAAATTGAGATTAAAAAAAATATATTTTTTCCTTGTTATCATCTGACTCTATATACACCATCAGACTCTATATACACCAGAATATTTATCTCATTACCTTGTCAGTAGAAAATGACTTTCTTATAATAATAAAGACAACACTACATGAAATTTTGCAAATGCACAAATTGCTACATGACCCAGCACTGATACAATCCCCAAGTACAGAACCTCAAAGATCAAATTGTTTTAGGTATTACACAGGAGGGAAAAAGGATTTAGCATGACATATAGCTAGGTCAAATGTATTACTACTAACCTCTTTGAACCTCCTCTGTCTAGTGTAAATTATAAATTACTTTTGCACTGATAAGAATGACAATCCGGGAGCTTTATTATATGCCACACAGTTTAGTTTCCCACCTGGAAAGTAATTCACTCCATAAGGTATGAAAAGACTTCAAGGAAAAAGTAATAATCATTTAAATTGATTATAAAAATAAAAAATATTTTTAAATAATAATTTAATCAAGTCTAACTAATAGCTTTAAGCAGAAGGCTATCAATATGTATCAATATAATATATAATCAATATATATCAATAATATATCAATATATAACAGTCCCCAGTTTTAAAAACTTAGCACTAACCCAGTTTTTCATCTCAAATGACCACATAAGACTGTTCTCACAGAAGTACCCACAAAACAAACAACAGCTGCTGCTCAAAATGGGGGTTCCTTGCAACTACAAAACGGGGGGGGGGAGGTGTCTCACTTGACATCCACCACTGTGTATGGTTCCACTGATAGCCCAAAATTCCTTATCTGAACTACCATTGAAGAAGCACAGGGAGAGCAAGTCAGCTCTACACTTTTAAAGTACAACCAACAAACAAAAGCAACCAACAACAAAACAACCAAAAAAATGACCCTCCAAACCTACAACTCCCCCCCCCCCGCAAAAAAAACCTACAACAACCAAAGAAAAAATAAACAACAAAAACCCCAACACCTCCAAAACACATCACACTACACATGCTAAAATAAATACCAACATCACAAAGCCAAATAAACCATACTACACTCCCCTCATACATCTCAAGAATCAGAATGGTCAGTACCAACTGTGGGATATCATCAAAATAGAGTGCCACTAGTTCTCTCCATTTGATGAAGGGTTTCTGATGTGTGTTTTGGGACCCAGTGAGGACTGCTGGAAATAGCTTTGACCAGCACAGTAAAGTTCATGTCCTTTTCCCACACCAGGGGGTCACCCCCCCCCTCCTCCTGCTACTCCCACCCTGCAATCTATGCTCAAAATATTTCACCACATGCCTTTGTGAAGCAAATACTTAAGAACAATTGGAATATACAACCATTGTAAGCTTTGCTTTCAATATCTTCCCAACCTTAACATAAGCACGAGGATTGTTTGGCATCTATTTACACACTGCTTGCACCTAGCAAAGAGGTAAACTCCACCCCAGGACACACTTGGTCCTGATGTTGCTCAGTCCCTCCATCAGTGGCAGCAGTCTCAGTATAAAGGATTTAATTTAAAACCACACCATGTAAGATTTTTATAACTTACTTGGTATTGAGGGGAAAAAAATAACAAAAAGAAACACTTGAATAAACATGCTTCATCACCTTCTCCAGGCTCAACCCCAGTCCAACACCTCTCCTGCCCCCTTCTAGTCTTACCTTGCCTTGTTTTCAGTGGGAGTTGTGCACAGTCCATCCCAGTTCCTTCTCTGAGGCCAGAAGTTGCACAGAATGTTGATGTCAGTAAATAGTCATTTCCATCTGCTGTTCCTTGCTTCTTCCTGCTCCTGCACTGACCACAGTGCCTCAGTGTCCCTCCCTCAGGCTTGGCCCTTGCAGACCACAGTCCCTCAGGGACATTCCCTGTCCCCAGGTGGAGGGTCTCAGGGCTGCAACCCCTCACAGCATCCTTGCCCTGAGATGAGTGATCTGCAAGCCACAGTCCCCTCAGAGAGAGGACCCTTCTCTGGCATAAACCACCTCTCTCCCAAAAAACTTCCAACCAGCTGAAGCTGCCCCTTTTCACACATCTCCTGCCTGGAGCACTGATGAGCCTTTATTACATACACCTGAGCAGCAGCACCACACCCTCCTGTAGTGTTTTGGGAGGAGGAGGGTGTTCCTACCTCTTTCAGAGGTAACTGGAGACAGCTGTGCCCAACACAGGGCAGTTCATCACCTCCCACACCAGACACTCCTGCAGCTGCCTGCTATCAAGTTATTTGATTGGTATTTATCCCCAAGACACTTACATACCATCCAATGTTCTTTGGGATGCTTAATACAGTGAATAATGATGATGTATTGAATAATGATAATGTTACCCCTTACCACGCAGGGAAGAAGGAATGCTGGTGTTGAGCTTTAGGGATGGGCAGGCCACTAGAGAAAAGACTGATTCTCTATATTAAACCCCTTTTCCTCCAAATGGGGAAGAGAAAGGGAATAAGGGAAAGAAACTTATGGATTGGAAAAGAAAACTAGAACTTCTTTAATCAAAATAGTAATAATAAAATGAAATATATAAAAAACAAAATCAAACCAAACCCCTCTGATGGTAATTACATCACCATCACCAATGATGCTGTGGAGCAGGCAGTGGGGAAGTCCCAGACTGGACTCAGCAGCAGAAAAGAACTAGATTCAGGAGCTGAATTCTGAAATAAAATTCAGGAACACACAGGTTGGAAACGAAGGCAGAACACACAAAGTCCAGCACTGTGGTTAGGTGGGCTCATTGCTCAAATGAGCCCTTGGACATTCTGTTGTTATGTCTCCCCACAACCAGATCCTCTCATTACAACTGCCACTGGTGGCTATCACTTGAGCAGGGTTCTGGGAAATACAGATCAGGTTGCAGGGGGAAGCAGACAGTCCCAGAGCAGCAGAAGGCAGCAGCTGGGTGGGAATTTGGCCCTTAAACTAAGTTAACTCATCACAAGGGACTTGTGAGGGCTGCAACAAGAGAACTAGTTAAAGAAAAAAATAAGATTTTAAGAACACAAGGCACAGTGCTAGGCTGATGATTTGTTGTCCAGTAAACGGAGAAAATATTCCTTGCATGAATGAAGTAGCTATTTGTATTTAAATCTATAAAGCACATTTTATGCAGTACTAAATATAACAAAACATTACAGCTAATCTGTTCAATTTATAGCACCTAGATATCTTTTTGTGATTCTGTTGTCTGGACTATTAAAACATACTATAATAAAATAATGTCTTTGGGGTTAATATTCACAACAGTAATACCATTGCATCACAACTTGACAGCAGAAAACATATTGAAATTACATGATATTTAAATGCCACCTCCTCAGAAATTATATTTGATCTTATTAATAAATAAGAGAGGCAAAATCTAACAGAGCAAAAGTGTTTACTCAGACTTCTCTGCAGGGGGCAGATGTATAATGTGAGAGAAAATATGGGACTAATGTTGGACTTGGAAAATATGAGTTTAAGTCTCTGCTATGAGCCCCTTTTGTAATTTGGTGGAAGTCTATAGATCTGATTAACTCCCATAAATGAAGGTCATGAGAAAAGAACCTATTGAGTCAGGGCACCTCTCTTCTCAAAAAATGTGGCCAAGCACCTCATCTTTCTCTGCTAGTGCTGCACAGGAGAAGAAACAGTGAAAGCATATGAAAAGCAGGTCAAGAGAGGTGCTTCTCCCCCTTTACTCTGCTCTGGTGAGACCACATCTTGAATACTGCATCCAGTTCTGGTGTCCCCACCATAAGAGGGACATAGATCTGTTGGAGTGTGTTCAGAGGAGGCCACAAGGATGGTCCAGGGGCTGGAGCTCCTTTGCTACAAGGACAGGCTATGGGAGCTGAGATTGTTCAGTCTTAAAAAGAGAAGACTTCGTGGGGACCTAATAGCTGCCTTCCAATACCTGAAAAGAACCTACAGGAAGGCTGGGGAGGGACTTTTAGCAAGAGCTTTGACTGATGGATCAAGGGGAAATCATCTCATCAAGGGGAAATCATCTCATCTACTGGAAGAACTTCTAATATTTTACTGATAGAAAAACAGTGATTTACTGGTGTTTCCCACAAACCTTATAGACAAAACCTGTGTCAATCGACCCTCAAAGATGAGTATGCTGTGCTCAGTGGTCTGTGGTCATCTGTGGTCTTTACAGAAAGACTCTTGTCCCCTGCTGCTTGGCAGAACACTTAGTAAGGAGTCACAAGTAGGCTGCTGGTATCCTGAGACAAAATGCTGTCTGAAAGACATTTAAGTGCTGACAAAAATTTTTTTCCTGTCTTCCAAATTCCTTGGCCCCTGTCAACACTTGTCCTTAGCCAAGAAAGAATCCTACCCAATCTTTTGTCCAATTTTGGCATTACCTAAGAATGAGGGTTCTATGCTCAAGGACCAAGGCACTGATCATGAGCACACTTCTTAGCTATTTGTCCCCAGACCCCATGCTTTTCTAAAAATTGTCTCTAAATCACAAGTTCTGGGCTCTGTCAGACCTTAATCTTTTCTGGATCTGGCTTTGGAGAATGTCCAAAGCTTGTCTGGAGAAGTCTTTCTTAGACATATGTCTGTGATGAATACATAAATCATGCCAAAATACTGCAACTCCTTGAATTCTTCTGATTCCAGACAGTAAGGATGGAACTCTCATTCTTCTGAGAGTGGAAGCCAGCTTTCATTTTATAAAAGCTTGAAGCAATTTGTTTTAGTGATTTAAGAAAAATCACTCAGCCTGGCTCCCTTATAGCTACTCAACTGTATCTTCAGGGTTTGTGAGCAAGAACTGGCTGATCCTGGTTTATTTGCTTATTCAGCCCAGTTGTGTGAGGAAGACAAGGAAAAAGAATAGGAAGCTTTTGTTTTCCTAAAATCTGCTGATATTTCATATAACATAGTTTTATATATTATGAATTTCTGAAAATCTACACACGTTAGTTTGTTCTCTCTAAGAGGAAATGAAGCTCCAAGCAAGACAAGTTCTACTTTGTTCTTTTTCCTTAGTTATCAGTGTTAGGAATGTTGTACCAATCTGAATCCACGGCCAGAAAGGTTTTTTTTTTCCTTCTCTAAATGGTCATAATCATCCCATGAACATTGAAGATGCTGATGCATATTTCAGGGAGTGCCCCCAGAAAATGCTTTCTTGAAACAATAGATACAGCCCTCCAAATTCAGAAACAGGTGGGAAGTTCTATGCAATATTTGTTACAGAAACTTTATTGTCATACCCCTATTTTGATTTAATTGCTGGTTTTGGTATTCATTGTTGAACTCCTGTGATTTTTTTTCTGTACTAAGAAACGAAGCAAATACCCAAACAGTAAGATTAGTGATTACAACTGTCTGATACAAAAGCAGTTTCAGTGAAGAGACACCTGAAACTTTATTTGCCATGTAATAACACATCATTCCTTTGATCAACTTTGGCTCACTGGTCAGTTTGAAAATCATATTTCTTTTTTTTTTCATCTCTGTTCTTTGAAACTATGTTTTTTTCTTTGAAATGGTTTGCTTTTATAAGATGTAATAAAAACAATGAAAAGGACAGTGGAATACAGAACAGAATTTGTAAGAACAAAGCATCCAAAAAATCTTTCATTCTCTTTTTTTTTTTTTCTCTTCCCCCCTCCAAGTAAGATCAAAGTGTGGCAGAAGGCCCTGAAATACAAAGACCTACAGGATGAGACTGTATGCAAGTGTGTGTTACAGCTTTTGGAAAGTAACTTAGAAATACATTTGAAAAAGTTCTCCAAAACAGGGCTAGGTTCAGAAAGCATTATAATATGTCAATATTGGTATTTCTAGGTGGCAAGATGCTAAGAAAGTTTTGCTTTTTTTTCCTGTTTTCAAGAAAATACTAAAACAAAATTTTCAATTTCAAGAATTTCATTCAGAACAAAAAGGTATTAATTTCTGTTGCTCCTTATATGAAATACAAAATCTTTGCCTTTCTGCCCTTAATATGTGAACATAAAACACAGAGATTACATTATTGCATTATGAAGATGCTTTAAACTATGGAACAAAGCAGCTAACTATTTAGACTCTAGTTTGAGAAAACAAATATAGAGAACAATTCTTAATGATTCAATATTAACATTGATGTTGATGTCACCTATCTTATTTAAGGCACTGAGCTGGGAGCTTTGTTAGCGTCTTGGTGCAGGAAAGTTTTTCCCCTGTGGTATGATACAGAACCTAATCTAGAGTCTTCTGATTATTACCTGCTGATATTCTGTGCTTTCTGTTTCAAATTTTTATTCCCTTTCCTGTCAGCACCTCATTGACCTAGGTAGCTGAAGCAGAAGAATTCAGGGTTGTGGTACAATAGTGAGCCATGACTGGAAACCTTCTGTGTAATTGAAACACAAATGGAAATGAGTCATGCTAACAAAAAGAGGTTAACCTCATTAAACTAATTTGTTACCTTCACTCTGGTCCTCCCAGTCTCTTCCCAGAACATAGAATTCCAATATTAGTAGCTGTTACAATTCTGGTTTGTGTTCTTCCTTTCATCTCATGAGGCAGTTTTGTATTGGTTTGGTTTGGTTTTTTTCCATTGGAAAATGGCAGAATCTCAGAGGCTGTGACCTACTTAGTTGAATTGCTCTAGGTATGTCAGACAGTCACAATTCTGTTCAATAGTGACAAGTTTTTAAACACCAAAATAAATGAACTTTGTGGCAAATGCAGATCCAGTAAATAGAACTGAAGTTCCATTAAATTTTCATTAGTGTTATCTAGTCATACTCTTCACACTCCATCCCTTCCCTATGTGGGCTAAATCAGATGTTAATGAACATGTATTTTTGACAGATTTTGATAACTTTGCTCGTTTTCAGAGATGTAATCTGACAAGCCAGCAGACCCATTCTGTGGCTGGGAATATGGAGATGACAACAACAGGAATTATTTTAGGCAAGGGAAGCTGCATTAATAATGAAGACCATTTGCTTTTGCAGTAACTGTAAAGAAAAATGACTTAATGAAAGTGAAGACATAACATAAAGTTGCAACACTGTTAATATAAAAGTCTGTCTTTCCCAAGCCAGGGAATGTAAGTTTTGTTTACTAACATTACAACTTATAAATTCCTTCACAAACTTATTACAAATAAGTGATTACATTGAAGAACAATTCCATTAATTTGCTGAAATGAGGTTGCAAAAGTGAGTGCATGAAAGTTAGGGAATATTTGAATTATCACAGTCTCTAGATTCGTTCCTATATTTTTCCTAGAGCTGTTTTCCACTAAATAGACTGAAAATAAAAATGACATTTTGTGGAAAAACACTAATTCCCTCAGGAATGGTCAACAGGGCTAGAATCTTCTGCTGCACTGTGTAGACACATGTGCCCAATGCTGTCATTGAGCCTTGAAGGCACATTCTCCAGTGCATGATGTGTCCTATCTCAAGCCAAAGTCTTCAGACTAGCCCCTGCTGCAAAGGTGTCTCTTCCTCATGGGCAGATGCTGGTTCTAAGCTCACTCTTTACCCTAAAGAACCAAGTCTTTGCTATTCCTTTGGCTACTTACTAGCTTTTTAGTTTAAAAAGTTCTAACATCTCCCTTCCTTCAGATTCAGTACCCAGGGCTGCAAACACTCTGTCTAAATAGGTCATTCTCCTTTCTCCTCATAGGCTGGTTTTCAGTAACTTTGCTCAGTTGGCTTCATTGCTTCTTCTGTCTTTCTTAACTTACAGAATAACAGAATAATTATGGCTGGAAAGGGCCTCCTAGATCACCGAGTCAAACCATATCTACAACAACAAAAGACCTAAATACCTGATAATTTGAAAAACACAAATAACCCCCTACATGCCTACCTCTAGAGAATGTCTTGAAACACCAAGTCAACTCGTTTCTTAAATACCTCCAGGGATGGTAACTCCACCACCTCTCTGGTCAGGCTGTTCCAGTGCCTCACCACTCCCTCTATTAGTAAATAAGAAATTATTTACTACTTTCTTCTTAATATTTAATCTAAACCTCCCGGATGCAACTTCAGACCCTTTTGCCTGGTTCTGTCATTAGTTACTAAGGAGAAGAGGCCTCACCCACCTCTCTACAACCTCCTTTCAGGTTGCTGTAGAGTGCAACAGGTCCCTCCTCAGCCTCTCCAAACTAAACATACCCAGCTCCCTCAGGAAATTCCTAGTTGTGATTTAAAACATGCCAGGTATGGTTCTTTTCTTAACAAAAGAAACATATTTTCCCCTTATGTTGTCTTTAGAAACAGGAACATTGTGGCTGAAGTCTTCCAAAACATTTGTAACTAAGACATTTAACATGTAAAAGCATCAGTTTGAGTGGTTTAGGTTTGTCAACCGAAGTTCCATGTGGCCAAAATTAAGATCTTGATTTTAGTATATTATCTTGATAATACCATGGTTCTGATAGTAGGAAAAAGTCAGATTGGAGAAGATAGTAATAGACCTGGAGGAATCTCTTTTCCCTGCCTAGTATTTATCAGCCATTAAAATTGAAGCCTTTTGAAACATTCATTTGTGAGTGGTAAAAGAAGAATTAATTACTGACTAAAAGCTCTGTTACACACTTTTTAAAAGGTCTAATTGAAAGCACATCAAATTCAACAGAAAAGCTTGAAATTACTTTGTTACACATTTTTTAGAGAAAGAAAAGAAGCATGTTCCTGTACAGCCTGAAGAGAACACTGAACTCCTAAGCATAGATTAGCAATTAGAAAGGAAATGACTTGGTATTTCTGTTGAAATACCTTCTCCTGACCAATCCCATTTAGTCACATACCCATTTAGCAAGCAAAGCTGGATGTCTCCTCAAGGGTATCAGTGACATGAGCTGCAGTTTCCTACAATCCCAGTTTTGAATCTGCACTAGGGAAGGATGCAAAGCCATAGCTGTAGGCCATTGCCTGAGAAGATTCTTTTCCATTTCTCTTGACCATGGTGCACTGCTGTAGGCCATAGAGAGTATATTCAAAATTATTTTCTCTCTGTCTTCCTATGCATATTATTTAAGGAAACAGACTAATTCTTGAGGAACAGATTCTATACTTCCATTTGTGTTAACATTGCTATCCTCGCTTCACTGAGGGAGGTTTATTTCTCAGTTTGGCTTTTCACAGCTGGCCCGTATTTCAACCTAGATAAACTAATCCCCTACAAAGACAATATCTAGAGGTAGCAAATTTTCTGCTGACTCTTGCCCCAGATGTTCAGCTTCCAGCTGCTTACAATTGCTGAATAGGTTTTGATTCATAAACAGGCAGAATTGACAGTAATCCCTCACAAAACCATTGCTTCATATCAGACATTTGCAGCACATAAGTCTTATTCTCCAAGGAAAATATATTATGTTTTCCCCTTTATATACTCAGAAACACTGCATACAATACATAATATCATTCCCTCATAAAGAAATTTAATAAAACAAGAACATCTAGCCATAGCCTGCTTCCATCAATGTGTGCAGATAAACCTCACTTGCTCATCACTGGTGATATGGACAGAGAACTTGCAATAACTGCAAAAATTGCACTGATTTGTCCCCTTTCTGAATGGATGGATTAATTTATTTTTTTTTTTCCCTGCAGATTTTGTGTGATCAGCATTGTCTCTCCAAGAAGTCTGCTGATTCTCAGCAAATTTATAAGGCCACTTCTGTAAATTTTGCTGCCTACTTAGTGGAATCTTAAAGCCTTCTTTGTAAATCAAGACATGGAGCTTCTAAACCACTGAGATTCTTCTGAAATCTGGACTGGACATCTACAGAAAGAGAATTTGCACAGTGAGTCAAAGATTAGAATAGGAAAAATATCACTGATCAAATTAGCTGGTGAAACTTAAAGATGGACAATGAACCAAAGATAAATGGATGTCTCTTCTATTGCACTGTGTTAATTTCAGACTTTTGTTACAAATTTTAAAATAAAATGTAGGTTGCAGATATTAACAGAATGGTATCTTTACATATGAGTAAATTGTTTTAAAACAGATGATAAACATTTGAATTAATGTATATTCACAAAAGTACTTGCTCTGAGAGACCATAATTAATGCACTAGAAGAAAATACAGTCTTGTTACTCAAAAGCCATAGGTGTATAAAGATTGACCCTAAAACTTATGGCTTGAAAAAGGAAACTAAAATAGATTTAATGAAACAAAAATAATAAATTTAAATATATACAAATTCAATGTCATATCCAACTCTTCTGATGGCAGTCATGACCTAGGTTTGCACAGGAGCAAGTAGAAGTAAGATCCTTTCTTCACACACCAGTTCTTAGTAGTATCTCTTAACATTGTTCAATATCACTACTAGAAGAAGATTTATAGTAGTAGACTAGTACTTTACTAGTAACTACTAATTTTGTGAGAGAAAACCCTCATGTCTTTGAGCAGGGATGCATCTTCAGATGCTAGTAACTCAGATTACAGGATGATAAAATGTTGAGAGATAAGTGCAGCACAGATATTTGCAGACATTCCCTATACAACAAGGAACAGCTTACTGAAAGAAATAAGTATACTGCTAACAAGATTGATGTTCCCAACTAATAAACCTGTTGTGAACTGCTCTTTTATTCATTACTTTCAGACTTCCAGAAATCCTATATGATAGACCACATGTATACAAACACACTCATCACAGTTCTTTTAGTTGTTTTAAAACAGAAGAGAAATACATGATTTATGAGATTCAGCTCTAGGGACAGTTAAGCAGTACCCTTTAGATTGACTCAGCAGGTAACCTGATGCTGAGTCATGTACTTTTGGAGTGACTGCCTGGTAACGTTTGCATCAATGATCAAAAGGATTTATAAAACAGAAGCTCAGCAAGACACAGCTGAAAACATCATCTGTCTTAATGAAGGACATTGTATTTCATAGTTGGGGCTCCAAATAAAGCACAGTTTCAACAGATTTTTTGAGAGCTCATGTGGCACAGAAATCTGTGCTCGCATTTTGTGTTGCCTGAAACTTTTTGGATCATAATCAAGCCATTTCCTCTTGTATTATTTTTAGTTGTTTTCTCTAGAAGATATTTTGTCTTTTCCTCTCCACATTTTTTGTTTTATGCTGCTTGCCCCTCCCCATCTGCCCAGCCAGAAGTGATCTCATTTGCTCTTGATAGTGCTTACCTTGTTAGGGATTTTGCCAGTTGTCCTTCATATGTATTAGGCCATTTGCAGTATCTCAAGCTTATCTTGTTCTTTGTTTGGCACCTTTTTAAAATTATTTGGCTGTCTTCATTTTTTCCATCTCCAGTCATCACACTGCACTGATGCTATAACACTGTTACGAAAAAATTATGTGTTGTTGACTACAGTATTTTAGTATACATGTATTTGAGTTTATGGCAAGCTAGCATTTGCTGTATCCTGATTAGTGCATTTTTAGTTTGTTAAGTATCACAGTCCTCTGCTTTCACCACATTAGTCTTTCTTGTTTACAGTAAATAAAATGCCTATTAGATAACATGGGAGATCTGAAGAAAAACCTCCTCAAGGGATGCATATTCTCCAAATTCTTTCAGTTTGAAGATTGGACATCATCTTTTTTTGTGTGACTAATGGAGTTAATGACTAAGCCATATTCACTTAAAAATAGTTACTGTAACTCCACGTAAATCCTAAATCCTTATTTGTGGTGTGTTTGCCTGCCCTCTGTCTCATATCTGCCCTCCTGTATTCTTACTCTGTTGAGAGTCTTTAGATTAACAAATGTCACAGTTGTGTCTCTACTGGCTCCAGAGGCCAGCCTGCAGAATGGCATCTCCCCTAAGAAGAGATGAAATAGCAAAATCCAATCACTAGTGCATTAGAATAACAGCCAGGAGACCTGGATTTGATGCTTGGATCTATCACTAACTCTTTGTATGGTTTTGAGCAAATAATTCTGTTTTCTGACCTTTCTGTTTTCCTACCTATGAAAAAAAAGCCAAACCCAAAGCAACAAACATTCAAAAGACAATACACACTTTGTTTTTTGCCCCCCTTCCTTCATTATTCCACTGTTTCTGCTAAATCAACATATTATTTTTCTTAAATATAGAATTACAGACATTTATTCTTTCAAATAGTTTGTCAGGGCAAATTTTTATTCATTGTAATAGTGTAAACCCATGACAATGGCAGAGTGAGCCTCAGGCTTACACAATTGGAATCCCATTAAAAGCAAGATTTGTAATGGTACCTTAAAATACAAGGGATTTTAAGAAGGCCTCACACAGACATATATGTTCACTAAATGTGTCAGGGAAAAATATAATAAAACCTGGTTCATTTTAGAATATCCATGAGATTTTACAGCTGTTTAACTTGCCCACAGTTACTGTATGCACATTGTGCTGTCTTAAACAGGTATGACTGAGTGCCTGGGTGGTAGTCTGAGTGTTAGAGTGCTTCCCAGTGGGGGAACTCTCCTAAGGATGGCTGAGACTGCCTCTTCCCAGAAAGTGACTGGCTGCACTTGGAGGAGGAGGTTTGTGGAGTGCAGAGGTGGGCACACAAACAGCAGGAGATATATAATCTATAGCACAGCAGAGATCAGAAAACGCTGAGAAAGGTGGAACTGACAAAGCCAGGCCTCATGTAATAGGAAATATTTTTCCTAGCAACCAGAGATGAATTTTATTGCAATTCAAGTTTCCATTGAAAAGAGTTTGGACTGAGACCAAGGTTGAATGAAAAGTATTTGCACCTGCAAAGACATAGTGTGCAGGTGGAATTAGTGGCTTGTATTTCTCTTCTGGTTCTTACTGAGTTTCTTCCACTTCAGAAAGTATTATACTGGTTTTTGTTCTAAAAAATCAAGGGTTTTTTTTGTTGTTGGTTTTGTTTGTTTGTTTGCTTGCTTGCTTTTAAATTCAGCTAGTGGTTGTTTTGAAGTATTTTTTCAGAAGAAAGTTTCCAGTCAGTTTTACAAGGACTTTGAATTCCTGACAGTCCTAGACTCCAACAGAACAGAATATTTCAGTTAGAAGGGACCTACAGGGATGATCTAATCAAATTGCCTCACCATTTCAGAGATGCCCAACAGTTAAAGTGTGTTATTAAGAGCGTTGTCCAAATGCCAAACACTGATAGGTTTGGAGCACAAACCTCTCTAGAAAGCTTGGTCCAGTGTTTGACCACACTCTTGGTAAAGAAATACTTCCTAATGTCCAGTCTGAACTTCTCCTGGTGCAGCTTTGAATCATTCCCACATATCTTATCACTGGATTTCAGGGAAAAGAGTTCAGCACCTCCCTCTTCACTTCTCCTTTTCCTGAAGCTGTAGAGAGTAATGAGATCACCTCACTCATCAGCCTCCTTTTCTCCAAACTAGACAAACTCTAACTCCTTAGCAACTCCTCATTACACATTCCCTCCAGCCCTTTCAACAGCTTTGTTGCCCTCTTCTGGACACGTTCAAAGACCTTCTAAAACTGTGGGACTAAGAACTATGCACAGTCCTGCACCAGTGTTGAATACAACTGGACAAGCACCTCTTGTGATGGTTATGCTGCATTTTATGTACCCCAGCACACTGCTGATTCATACTGAGCCTGCTGTCAACCAGTACCCCCAGCTCTCTTTCTGCAGAGCTGCTCTCCAGCCACTCCTTTTGAATTTTATTCTTACCAGTGTTATTCTATGAGAGCTTATATGATTCACTAGAACCCATATATATCTTTATTTTTATAGGAAATTTTGGAAACACTGCAACCATGCAGGATAAATCTGACTCAGAACTTGGTCAAGTAACACTACACTATATTCAATAACATCTATTCAATTACTGTTCTTTCCAGGGACAAAATCACCCCACATCCTAATTATAACTTTTATATTATTTTTTTCCTTTTACTACTGTAGCATTATCTTGGGCAACTGATTACCCCCTGCTACATGTTTTCTGCCCTAAGGTTATGAATGTTCTGGAATAAAATTTTAAAAGAATCTGAAAACTTTTTTTTTCTCCCAGGAAATACACGTTTATAGATGAAGTCCAACACAAGCAGGACAGTTGCTTATTTTACCTTTCTTTATTTTTCTTTGCCATTTTTAGTTTGTTAGCAGATTGTATGCAATTTGTTCCTCAGCACCTCAGCTTTTTGATAATGTTGCAGTATAGTCTTTGCATCCCACAGCTGAGAATATTTTTCATTAGCTACATGCAAACAGAGAATGGGATCCCACAACCAAGTAACTTCTCATACATATATATGTATTTTATATTCTATCTATACATGTAAATGTAAATTTCTCCTCCTCCCTAACCCTTCTACTTGCATTATGATGTGCTACTTGTGCTATACTGTCCCTGAAGGAAGGAACATGCTGTCACAGAAGGCTTGCTGCTTGCCTGGGGCAATCTGGCAATCCACAGAGAGACTGATGAGGCTTGTCCAAGCCTTGCACCAGTACTGCACTTTGTTCTTCTGCTCCAGTACCATCTGCATTAGCACCAGTACCAAGGGAGGCCTGGATCAAATCAAGAGAAATCACAGAGCTTTA
>JANHGL010006340.1:0-52563 GCA_024611195.1 Ceyx melanurus
AGCAGAAACCCACTTGCTGGGAAAGCCCAGCTTTCCCCATCCTATCTGAGGTCTGCCCTTCTGGGGAGCCCAGTGACACAAGCTGGCTCAGCACCAAGACCACTGTGTTTTGTTTGAGAAAATTCATTGCAGGATTTCAGCTCCATGAACCGCTCATATTTCCCCCCCTCCATGTTTGAGGCACTGTTAAATCTGCCAGGCAGGTTTTTCTGTTATGCTTAAGGAGATGGGGAGGAAATTTGGTTCCCAGTCAGATGCTCTTAACCAATTTCAGCAGTGGTGAGACGCGAGAGAACAGCAATTTTGCACAGCAGTGCAGTGATGTTCCTCAGAGCCTCCTGCCGATCTGAAAAAGGCTTCTGTGGTCTATTAACAAAACAGCACAGAGGAGGTGGAAGAAGGGCCCAATGCCTCATGCCATGCCCCAGGGAAGACACACACACACACACACACACCCCCAATACCCTGGCTTTCCCTGGGATAAGGATGTTTTGTTCAGTGGCTGCCAGCCCCAGGTCAACGAAGACAGCCATGACCATCAGAGATGGTCAGGCAGCTCCACAGCCTTCAGATGGAGGATGCAAAGGCTTCCAGCAATGTTAGAAAACACAGGCAGCCTCCAGGAAAGTAAAAACCCACCAGGGGCCTTACCTGTGCTTCTTGTATTAAAGAGGTAGGGTGAAGTAAAGAAGGGATGGGAAAGAGCTGCATATGGATGATGCAGTTCACCCAGACTTAGTGGAAAGTGGTGTCCTCAGTCAAGGGGAAGCTGTGAGCAGGCTGCACATCTGTGCAGTGAGGGGATGATCTCATCATCCCTTTGATGACAGGGGTGCCTCTCAAAGCCCAAAAGAAGGATTAAAGCAACCCTCTCTTCACAGCGTGGACTCACAAGCCTATGATGCGACTCAGATCCCTTCTGACCCTCCAACGGTCCCTCACATCACCCCAAAGAGACAAAAAGGTTGATTTTCCCACAGCAGCACAGTGCCTGCTACACCACCAGTGCAAAAACTTGGAATAGCCAAACACGACACTCCCTCCTCCTTTGCATTCATCTAGAGAATGCATTCAGGAAAGAAACAGCCAGTTGAGGTCACAGAGCTTTCAACAGAATGGATGATGTCCCCAGCACACCTCTCCCTGTCTCCTCAGGGACCACAGACCCAACCAGCATATCAGGTCTGCAGATCTGGTCCCTGCTGCAGAAAGGAGGCGAGGGAGCAACAACTTCTCCTTTAAACTAAATAAAAAAATAAAAAGAGTATCCTGCACGTTTTCAAGCATGAGACTCCCATACAAATGGTCCCTGCAATGTTTAAACCATTTGGGCTCCTTCCTTATGCTGTTTCTAAGTTTGAAGAATGCCTGCTGGGTATGATTAATATTCCTCCTCCTACACTTACCAGTTACTCCTGACAGCAAAAATTAAAACAGGAGCTTCTCTTCATTCAACCCCAACCCACAGGAACGTGGTTACATAGGGAAAGTTGCTAATAAAAAGGGGAAGGTTTGTAGATCTGCTGCATTCACAGCCAAGAGAGGTGTAGCACTCATTCAGCATCCCTGATGGATGAAAGATCCATTACCTCCTCTCAATGGGATGCTTAGCATCAGCACTGCTCAGCTGGATTTGGGGGGAAGCCACAGCAGGTAGCACATCAGCTCAGGTCCCTCTTGAGACAGGGATGCCCATGGGATCACTGCAGCCTCTCTGGCACCAGGCAGTGTTGCTATGGGCACTGCTGCCTAGGAGCAGCCAACAAGATGGGAAGTAGAGAGGAGCCATCCCGAAGCATTCCAAATTCAGCTTCTTATAATGCTGCACATGTTTCTCCCCTCATCGCTCCCCCTTTTGTGCATTTCAAGTTACCTTTCACCACGGAATGAAGTTTTTTGCTTAATCAAAGCACTGTCAGCAGATGTGTTAACTGGTGTGTTTAAACAGATGTTTAACAACGGGTGGGAGAGAGGGTACAGCAGCTCAGTGTAAAGCACTACTCTGAGCAATCCCATGTCAGCCCAGCCCTCTGTATACGTCCCTGTACATGTCATCTGAAGGGTGTGACAAGGGATGACATTGTAGAACCCTTCAGGGAGAAGCCCCTCATGGTGTTTTCACCATCACATAGCAGGTCAATCTGCATAACCCTCCTGAAACCTGACGCTGGTGGAGCAAATCTACCAGAATTTACTACAGGATCCAGGGTTGCGGTGACATCTTGCTGACACCTGCAAAGGAGGAGTGTGCCCAAAACCCTGCTGCCTTCTCATCACATCTGGGAGAAGGTGCTTCAGCTCTGCTGCATTTCTGCAGTGGCATGGTGAGGAACTGTCTCTGAGCAGGGATGAAGGTAGAGGAGCAGTGCTGGACTGCAGCCTCACTGATTGCAAAAGTAGGTTTTGTCATCCAGTCCATTTTCAGACAGAGACTTCTTCTGCAGGTGGGGCTAGTCCTGACACAGCATTGCCAAGAAAATCTTTTCCAACATGTGGATGCTGAAACAAGAGTGGACTGTCTTCCACCTCAAGGAAGACTGAAGGTTTCACTGCACAAAGAAGAGCAGAGCCCAGTGTTCCCACCTCCAAGCAGGCTTCTACATTGTAAATCCCAGAAGATAGGGTAAGTAGCCACCAAATCCATCCCACAGAACAGCAGTGTCCCAAGAATGTTATAGGTTCCACCTTAAAGACATGTAAAATTCCTCAAAGACTTTCCAAAGTTGTACAGCATCCTAAACTACAGTGTTAAAGGTACCTAACAGCTCCAAAACTAGTAGCATGAACCAGTAAAGTAGGTCACCATGCTGTGCTGCAGGACTCTGCAGAGGTTGTTTTAGCCCTCTTGACTTGGGACTACATCCCAGCATGGTAAGGTCAATCACTAACCACAAGCTTCACTGTTGTGACACCTATTGCAAGCAGACAGATCCAAGAGCAGCATCCCAGGCTTGTTTTTGGTGCCATTTTTGTCTGGCCTGGGTGTTGGATGAATCCAGAGTGGAGCAAGGCAAGCCTCAAAGCTTCTTTCCCTAGAAACAGGCAACTTCTGGCTGAGAAAACACTTGAAGCCATCCAGACCCACAAGTCTCCTGCAAGCATTAGGAGATGCTCTTCATCCTAGATTCAACAGGATGAATGACTTTGGCCAGCCAAGGACACTTTCACATCCCTGCCATGAGCAAATGGGTTGTACTCATCACCTGCAAGCAGGAAACCCAAGCCACAGACATCAGCTATCTACAGAATTGGTATCCTACCAACTTTGGCACGCTTATTTTTGTCTAGGGATGGTGGTTTGCCTTCCCTTTATCCTCCTGGAGAAAAGGGGTGGGAAAGGCAATTAATTCCCCCCATACTTCATCTGGCTTGGCTACGGCAGGTTGCCCAAGTATGAGAGGGCAGAGTTTAGCTTTGATTCTGGAAAGCTTCAAGGTGCATCACACAGGAGACACACAATGCTAATGAGTCAGACACCTCCTTAAGAAAAAGAAATACCAACAATGAAACAACAAGAAGCATTTTTAATTGCAAGCCTTTCCCTTCAATTAGCTTCCACACCAATTTCAAAGCAGGAACAAGTCATCAGGAATTCAAGGCAAGCCTAAGAAAATTGCTGTACCTCACAGCCCAAGTTTCAAATACAGGTGAGCAGGAGTCAACTGCAGCACCACTGGTGCTCTGCATGGCAGTCACCTGCCATCCACTGCTGTGCCCCTCCATGCACTTTATTCACTCCTTAAGTAATGCCATTCCCACAGGACCTGTGGTTCACCCACTGTTGATGCATTAACACCAAGGGATTGGTGCCAGACCTAAACTAAGAGGATGATACAGTAGGACTGGGGGCTCTCCCCCTCCCTCCACACCCCACATAAAGCTGGGTAACCATATCTTAAGACCTTTGAAAGCCCCCGTGGTCCACACCACAAGCCATAGCCTCACTGTGGAGAAAGGACAGGGTAAGCATAGCGCAGCTCCAACTGGGCTTGGAAGGAGACAGGACCCCATGTCCATCACCACAGTTGGATGCCCTCAAGCTCCACAGGTCTGCTGATGCACCAAGTTAATCACCACCTTACACAAAGGGCTGTCACAGGGCGGGTGTAGAGGGTGAAGAGACAGTGAAGAACAACGACATTCCTCTTTAATGAGGATGAAGAGCAAAATGGAGTCAATTAAGTCTGGTTCTGGTGACATTTGTCTAAGTACATGAAAATTGCTATAAGCTAAAGCAAGACAAGTTGTTTGAACTCCGTGGGCAGGATTTTTTTTTTTTTCAAAATTAGTTTTTCATGATGCATTTTTTTTTCCTCTGTTACTGGCGGGTTCAAAGGACATGTGGGACAGATTCAACTCAACAGTTTGTAAACAGCTGACGTGGGAGGGAGAGGGCACTTAAGTTATTGGAATTGTTTTCATTCAAAAATTTTTGTAAATTAATTCCTCCCCCAACTGCCTGCTATAAACACCACAGAGCCATGTTCCTCCTCTTCAGATGGCTCATGCAGACAGATGTGCCTTCTGTTCTTTCGCAAACATCAAGGCTGCCTCGCTCCCTGTGTAAATGTCAAGGTGCTAATTAGTTGTAGCGGGAGTCAGGCGAGGACAAGGCACAGCACAGGGAGCAGCACAAGAACGCCACAGCAGCCACACAGCAGTCACTCCTGGTTGTTAAAAGTCCCCTCCACAGCCCCCAAGGAGCAGGAGGGACAGCACAGGGACCGAGTGGCTGCTGAGCTGCCAGCAGGAACAGGACCAAGGATCTAGGGCTGATGGCTCATGGGCCCTCAGCAGGAGGTACCCCTCACCATGCACACTGGATGCCCTGCAGCCAAGAGAGGGCATCCCCAGGCTCACACTGTCCAGGGGGAAAAAGGACAGCATGGGCAAGGAAGGAGCGTGTTGATCTGGCATGCAGCCTTGCCAATGAGTTTATAAGCCTTATTTTTGCAATAAACACGGGTCTCTTGTTGTCCAGAGTGGCACTGACAAGTTAGATGCTTCCTTCCCACTCTTTGCCAGCTTCAGCTTCTTTCAGAGAAGTCAGGGAGTTGTTACATCCATCACTTTTCCATCAGTAATTTACCATTTCCACTCCCCTCCCTGCCTTTACCATACTGCAATATTTTAAGCCTCAGGACAGAGATGTCACTTCAGCCCTCTTTGTTTAGACAGTACCTGTTGACCAGTTAATTGCATAGCAATTACCATGTAACACTGAGGTAATTACAGAGTAAATACCATTTCATTGCAAGTGAATGCTCCTCTCTTCCTACCTGTGGTGCAGGCCATGTGGCAGCTCCTCCTGGCTCTACCACGGTTCGACTGCAGTCATTTATTACAGCCCATAATTATCGAGGTATTTACCTGGTGTGCCTCAAATTACCATTTAGTAAACAAGTGAAAGCAGAGGTGGCACCAGAAAGGCGCCCAGTTACAGAGCAACAGCCCTGCATGGCAGCACCTACTGCCTGTTTCTGCCTGCTGTAACTGGAGAGGAAGGGTAGGAGTAGGCTGACAGATGGAGGAGGCTGGTGGTGGGGAGAAAAGCCCTGCTGAATTTGGCAACTGCTTCCAGGTGCCAAAAGGGAGAATCAAGGCATTTTGTGTCAGCAGCAGCCAGCTCAATCTCCATCAAAAGCAAGGGAAGCATTCTCTCCCTGCCCTCCACTCACACCCAACCAAGACAGGGTTATACCCACTGGTATGGCCACCCAGGGGGTGGGTCCTGCACACATAGGGCAGAAGGGATGCTTTCTGTGTGGTCCACAGCCCCTATGGAACAGGATCCCCACCACCTATTTCAGCTCAGGCACAACCTTCCATTTGCCACATCAGTTCCACCAGTGCTTTGCCAGGGATACTCTGATCCTTGTTACTCAGGCAGGAGCTTCACCTCACAAAGAATAATCAACCATAACAAGAACACAGTCCCTTCCCACCAGACATCAGAATAAAACATCAGAGACCTTCCTTGCCGGATTGGCAGGACTGAGAAGTAATTAGATGCTATTTCTCACTAGTTATTGCTTCCCCTGCCTCTCCAAGCAGCTGGCTCTTGCTCACATTTGGATCTTGCTGTAAGCATCCCTGAGTTGCCCTTTCTGCTCTTCAGCAAGCTGTATTTCCCAAGGACTCCCTTCTGTGCTTCCCTGCAGGAAGCACAGAAAGCACTGCCTCCTTTGCCGACTAATAATCCTTTTCTCAAACATGCCAATTATTTAAACATAAGCAGGGATTTCATACCAGGTTTTGGAATGCAAGGGACATGGGAGTATTCAGTTCCATTTTAACTTTAGCACACCAAGTCCTAACACCCTGCCACACAGAAGCAGAGTGGCAACACTGAGCACCAGAGGAGCAAACAGTCTTCCAACCTAGAGAGAGAGCTCAGCACCTTCTGCCAAGCGGAAAGACACGGGCATCAGAAGCCAGCACTGTCCACCTCCTGGAAGCAAAGCAGGGAGCATCCACTGCTGCAGCTGCAGGGTTAATGTTATGAGCTCATCTTCTGGAAGGAGACAAGAAGTTCCTTATTCCAGATCACAGCAAGCAACTCTGAGAGTCCAAACCACCAGTGACCACCAGAGGCAGATGAAGGGCTACCCAGGAGAGACCAGCAGCTACCCAAAGATGGTGAATGTGGAGAAGCTGCAGCAGAGTGGGCTTCTGCCAACTCTGAGGCTTCATTCTCTCCTCTGCCCCTATCCCATATCATGCCCACACCAGTCTGCCCTGTGCACAAGTTCACATGCATAACTTCTCCCTCACCCCCAGCTCAACTCCAGGATCCCTCTCTTCCAGGACATCACCCAAGCACCAGATCCAGACTATCCTAGTGAGCTTCATGCCAAGTCCCTGTTTGCACCACACTGTAGTCACTTCTTTGATGCCAAAGAAGCACATCTGGCTTCTGAGGCTGTGCCATGGTGTGCAAAGGCTAAGCTTGCATTTCCCCTCTCCTTAGCCTGCAGCCTTCTCCTAGAAGTCTCAAGAGAGCCAAGTTCCAGCCACATCTGTCAGCAGGCAACAGCACAGCAAGCTGGAGACTGGATCACCAGTGAACACAGAGACCACCATGTGCTATATGTTTGTTATACCAAAAGCAGTGTAGGCAGCAAGATGAGGGAAGGGATTCTGCCCCTCTGCTCCACTCTGTTGAGACCTCCCTGAAGTGCTGGGTCCACCTCTGGAGTACTAAGCACAGGAAAGACAGGGATCTGTTGGAGCAGGGCCAGAGGAGGCCACAGCAATGATCAGAGGGCTGGAACCCCTCTGCTGTGAGGCCAGGCTGAGAGAGTTGGGATTGTTCAGCCTGTTGAAGAAAAGGCTCTGGGGAGACCTTATTGCAGCCTTCCAGTATTTAAAGGGGCCAGTCAAAAAGATGGGGACAGAATTCTGAGCAGGATCTGTTGTGACAGCACAAGTGATTATGATTTTAAACTAAAAGAGGGAAATTTAAACTAGAGAGAAGGAAAACATTTTTTGACATTGAGGATGGTGAGACACTGGCCCAGAATGCCTAGAGAGGTGACCCACCTCTGGAAACATTCCAGGGGAGGCTGGAAAGGGCTCTGAGCAACCTGCTCTAGTTGCAGACATCCCTGCTCAGTGCAAGGGGGGGTTGGACTAGCTGACTTTGAAAGGTCCCTTTCAACCCAAACAGCCTACAATCCTATGATTGATTGAGCTAATGGAAACATGAGAAATAAAAGGAAGAGCATCAGGACAACTCTTACTGTAAGAACTGTCTGTTTCCACCTTCTTCCCCAGCTGATGCCATCTTTCTCAACAACCCATTTCCCCTCCTATCAGCCAAAAAAACTCATCAAGACTCTTTACCTTTTTCAGAATCTTGCTTGCATGCCTGAAGCAGAATCAACAGCCCCTGCTGACACCACAGCACTTCCATGACCTTTGGTGATCTCCAACCATCTCTGGGAAAACCTCTCCAAGCATCTGCTGCAGCCAACATTTCCTTTTAAGGCCTAATTCAGCAGTTTTTAATTGGGCACTTGATTACAGCCTGAGTAGATAATGAGGCACCTCATTAACCCCTTCCAGGCAGTAACAGGTTGGGATGAGTGGGCATTCCCTAGCATTTTTAACTCTATCTCTGCCATCACCCAAGTCTCACCATGAAGGCATGGGAAGGTGCTCTAGCAGCTGTGGTGGCTCCCAGGCCACCACACACGACAGTGGAAGCACCAACATGCTGGGATGAGGTTGCAGGTCATCATGGAGCCCTCTGCTCCCCAAAACAGGAGGATGCTACCCAGAGTCCTGTGGGTTGGTGTCCCTATATACAGAAATTGCTCTGTGTAGTACGGTGCTAGGCATGGGTGTTTGCAGCTCCAGGGCTGTGATATGTGGCTCCCCAAAACACACTGTGCCCCTGCATGCCCTGTCTCTGTGTGCTGGGGCTGCAAGCAACGTTTGCACAGCTAGGAGACAAAATAATGAAGCAGTGTGGGAGGAAGGCTGGCTCTGACTCACCCACTGCTCTAAAATACCCTTTCCTGTGGAGAAATTGGCTTTTTCTGCTTCTCCTTGCTTTAAAGAGGGCTTTGAAGGGGTCTCCCCCCAGTCCAAACCTCCAGTGTTTTTGCTGGTGGTGTTGCAGGTGGCAGGACCCTGCGTGTCTCATGGTGTGGCACAGTTTTATAGTTAAAAGAAAGGAGAAGCATCCCAGCATGCTGCTGGGCTGCTGAGCTGAGGAATTATCTTGCAATGTTTGGATTTTCTCCCCAAAACACCCCTCTCTCAAAACACTTTTCTTGACTTGGATGAGGTCATGTCAGTGCAGCCAGCCAGGGCTTAGGTGCGTCCCCTGGCATGTCTGCTTCTCCTTGCTGACCTCCCATGGACATAATCCTCTCTGTGAAGTAAGAGCTATGAAAATTTAACATCACATTATGAACATCTAAGATCTCACATCCTTGCCAGTGATATAATCCCAGCCAAAGGAAACACTGGACTCAATGCTGGCATGTGTGCCCTCAAAAGTAGCAGTGCTGGTGAATTCTAATTACATACAGGTCAGGACACCAGTCCTAATGCAAGATAGGCAGAGGTGGCTTCTGCAAGGACTCCCAATAAGTTCAATAAGAAAGCACATGATCCATGAGATGCCAGCAAAGAGAGGATGCAACAGCAAAGCTGAACATTTCTGGAATGATGGGAAATAAGCTGCATGCTTTGGAGAGTGAAGGACAGCAGCTGAGGGAGGAGAAGAAACTTCACACTGAGTTTCCAATCATAGAATTAGAGAATCATAGACTGGTTTGAGTGGGAAGGGATGCTTCAAGGTCATTTGGTCCAGCCCCCCCTCAGGGAGCATGGACACCTGCAACTAGAGCAGGTAGGACATTGACCACCTCTCTGAACAACCTGGGCCACTGTCTCACCAACCTCAGTGTAAAATTTCTTCCTTCTTCCTTCTGTCTAGTCTGAATCCACATTCTTTTAGTTTCACACCATCACCCTTTGTCCTGTCACAGCAGGTCCTGCTAAAAGAGGATTTGCCCCATCTTTCTGATAGGCCCCTTTCAGTACTGAAAAGCTGCAATAAGGTCTCCCCAGAGTCTTCTTTTCTATAGGCTGAACAGCCCCAGCTCTCTCAGCCTGGACTCACAGCAGAGGGGTTCCAGCCCTCAAATTGTTTTTTGTGACTTCCTCTGGCCCTGCTCCAACAGGGACAGAGCATCTCAACACAGAATGCTGTGTTACCTGGGATGTCTGGCCACCATTTCCCAGGGTATCACAGAGAAGGTTTGATGGACCAAACAGCTTCACAGACAATTTCTGACATGCTGAGCCACCCTCCTCCCTCCACACATGGGCTGGTCATGACAGGGAGCATGGTCCTTCAGCACAGGAGTCTCACAGGGTTTCACACTTCATCCTTTCTGCAGGTTTCCCTCCGGAGCAGATGCATAGTAGATGCAAAGTTCAAACGGCCACTCTGCTTAACATAGTCATCATCAAGCTCATCCCAGAGCTACTCTCTGCTCAAGCACCAACCTCTTCATACCCTTCAAACGTCCTGCCTTTTCTTTGTAGAAAGATCTTCGCATATTTGGGTGTGAAAGCGCTTAGTAAAAGATCTCTTCATATGTGCCCTCAGTCCTTCTTTTTCATATTTCTTCCCTCCTTTGATTTGACTCAATTAGCCTGTCACAGAGAAGCTGTATTCTAAAAGAAAGTATTTATTGTTGACTCTGTGTTTGCCACCCATGTTTTCTCTATGGTTTTGTTGTGGGTTTTTTCTCCCCCCTGGCTTCGATGGCTCTGTATCAGAATTGTGCAGCTTGGTTACTGATCTCTGACTCTGAAAGTTGACGCTGTGCTCAAAGAAACCACCCTCCAGCCCACCTCTCCATCCCTTACAGCACTTTAACTTCCCCACTCTCACTTTTGGCACTCCGGTGCAACGGCAATCCTGTAATATGGTCATTTTCACACAACTTCAAACCAAGCATCTTTATTAGCAGGTGCTAAATTGCTGCTCCAGCTGCTGAATGGTAACAATTAACTCAATTAACATCTAAACAGATGTAATTTTTGAGGAAACGAACAACTTTAATAACCACCGAAAGGGGGAAAAAAAAAGGCTGCAATTACAAATGTGGAAAAAATCATGCACAGCTCCAGACAGGCGTGTGCTGTTTCCAAAGTCCCCTGGAGAGCTGTCAGAGCACGGCCCTTTCCCTGAGCGCTGGCAGTACGTGCGGCCCATGACACGCATCACGCTGGCCCAGGCGGGATCTGCGGGGGATGCGGCGCGGCTGGTTTCGGCAGCGAGGCTGCGGAGCCGTGAGCTCCGTCTGCAAATGCTGAGGGGTGAGACCCTTCCAGCAAAAGCAGCTCACGGAACCGCATCGCAAACGGTGCGCTTGGAAGGCTGGAGGTGGTGTGTGACCGTATCTCGGGCATCCCCTCCCTGCCTTCTGGCTGTCGGTAGGATGGGGTGAGGAGGTACTGGCCGTGCAAATGTGTCGTGTGCTGTGCTGAACCACTGCAGTGAATTCTGCAGTTTAGAATCCAAACGTCCCCACGGACTCCAGCCTTTTGCTGCTTGCTCCATCTGACAGCCCTGGAGATAACCTGAGTGGTAAAACTGCTCAGATACAGAATGATATTCATTCTTGTGGAGTCACAGCCTCTCCTACAGAAAAGCCGTTCATTAAAGAAGCCAGACCCAAAAAAAAGCCCAGACCAAACAAACAGGCTCCTGCATTGCTCCAGCTCCAGCCTGGTGATCTTTGTTTACCAGGAGTGACCTCCTGTCCGAGCTCCATGTAGCACACAGAGACATCTAATGGCAGAAGAACAACACTGCGAACAGTGTGACTTAAAAACGTGTTCCCTCACCGGCAGAAAACCGGTGAAAAATGTCAATCCCCAGCCTGAGCTGTGGCTGTGACCCTTTCCAGCTCACAGGTCTTGAGAATGTTTGTGGGACGAGACTTCGCTGCCCCAAAGGTTCATGGAAAAGAAGCTTTGTTGCTTGCACACTGCCTTGATTTTTTATATCCCTGCAAACTTGAGTCTCCAAACTCGCCTCCTGGTCTCTTTTGGTTATCACAAAGCAGTTTGCATTGAGAAAAGCTTTTCTGATGGCCGGTGAGAGCTCAGGAAGCTCAGCAGACAGTGCAGTGCCAGAGCTCTGGCAGCTTGCCCATGCTGCCCATGTCCCCAGATGACCTCTCCCCACCAGTGCCATGGGGCTGTGGTTTGTACCTGGTCTCCTGGGCTGAGAGTGATGTAGGAGATGATACTTTGAATGTTAGTCTCAGGGCACTAGTGACCATCTTCAGGGGAGATGGGCAAGAATGTTCTGCGGTAGCCCTGGTTTGGTCACCAGCCCTAAAAGGATTCTTCCATGCCCATCTCCTCTTGTTGCAGCTGTTCAAGGTCCCCTTTTACCCATCTAATCTTGCTCCCTTCAAGCAAGGGACAGGACCCCTTCCCTTGGGTCCTGTCTGTGCCCAGGAGCAGGGCAGCAAGACAACAAGAACACCTGCCAGAGCTGGGGGATAAAATGTCCCAAAATGCCTAGGTGAACCAAGAACCAGGACATCCAGCTGCTGCAGATGCCCAGGGAAGGAAACACAGACTGCTGAGCAGGAAAGACAATGACGGCTGCTCCAAGCCGTGGAGTGGATAGCAGCCATGGGGTCTCCCCAGCACCTTGGACTGGAGAAGGTGAGCACTGCACGCAAGGACTCCCATTGCACCTCTAAAAGCAATGCCAAAAAGGAGCATGCCCAGCCCTGACAGACCCTGGTGGGGCCTGGGGAATATGTGCTTGAGCCAGCCCCAGCAGGCAGATACCATAAGTGCAGAACTCTGTCAGGCTTAATGTTCAGATTAAATTTTAAAGAGCATTTAATTGGCAATCACTCTGCTATTTCCATTTATTCGCCCTGCATCTTGCTTCATGTGCTCAGAGGTGGGTGCAGAGGGGAACACAGTTTGCTTCCACTGGTGATCTCCAGGCACGAGGAGCAAAGACAGTGGATGGTTCTCCCCTTGAAGCTCAATGCTTTCTCTCAGAGGCTGGAGAAGTTATAGGTTGATTTGAGAGGGATTTGGCTTGACTCTGTGTTTTCTAAAGATCATTTGTTTATGTACATCTACACCCCGTTCCAGATGCTGAAGTCAAAATCCAGATTTGCATTTTGCTTGTGGTCCTGGCATTTGCACCTTCATTTTCACTGCATTCAGGAGGAAAATCAAATGTGCCTGGACAAGCAAGAGTGTTCCCCTTTTTACTTCAGCCAATTCTCTACATTTTAGTAATTACCATTTAGATCTGGGGTTTCTAAAGAAAGCAAACCCCAAGTTCCCTTGAAAGGAAAGACTGTGGCATTTCTCTCTGCTAGCAACAACATGCTGTGCCAATGGTTTCCTTAAAGCAGGACTTCATCCTGTTAATTCCTCCCCACAAAAAGGCTCTGCTTTCACTGAACAGCATCTTTCAGGGGAAGTAACTTCACTGAAAATGTTTGGGGCTATATATACTATATGCACTAATGAGCTAACTGGGTTTTCACCATCTTACAGGTTTATCTCTGCCTTTATTTCAGTGTAAATGCAACCTCTGGAGCAATGCACTTGGTCCCACCCCCTGTGTGACAGCCAGTTGTTGACAATGCAGACCCACCGGTCGCCACTGCCCTCTCTTTTAATTTTTAATTCACTGCAATTAAGACGTCTGCTGGAAACAAAGAAAACCTGGGAATAAAAATGCTCACTGTATCAGGTTTGGTGAGGCAATAACTTAACCCAGAATTTGTCCTCGAAAATGCAGCTAAAAGAGATTCAGGACCTCTCCTACTGCAAATGGGAGCATCGGTCTCCATTTAATCTTTATTAGCATCCCATTCAGCTTAAGTGTAATGGACTGGACTGGCTCTTTGCAGAATACAAGCATAGGCTGTGCTCCTGCAACAGCATCCACCACAGTATCAAGGGCTGCTCATCTACTTTTCAGACAGTATGCAGCAAAAACATCTCTTGGTGCTTGCTCTCCAGGTATTTTTGCTTTTTGTCCCCAGTGGCAGTGGGTCAGTGATTTGGGTGATGATACCTGTGCAATCATTTCTCAACTCCAGTGGCTGGTAGGGGTTTATCCACAGGCAGATCATTGCTTCTCTTTGGATGAGAAGGAGGCTTACAACCCCTTAACACTACTCCAGGATCACTGTTTTGATGGGCTGTTGACAGGACAGCTTGTGTTCCCCTGGAAATCAGGGCTGCTGCCAAGGTTTTGCAGGGCAGGCACAGTCTCCCCCTGGGCACTGAGCCTGGCAAACCCCAGCATTGCCTCATTCCCCTTCCATTGGCACAGTTACTAACAAGCTACAAAACCATTGCAAGATAAGCTGCTTGGTGAAGGCTGAAAAAAAGACAACTGTTCTCCTATCCCCTGATACATATTTTACCAAGAGAGAAAGGCACCTGGGTTTGGATTTTCGATGAGGATGGACACAAAGGCAGCACTTGGAGTGGTCTCCTCAGGTCTCACAGGTGGGAGGTGCAGCAGCACCCCTGGTGCGGGCTTTGTCTGGCCACAGAATCACAGGATGGTAGGGATAGGAAGGGACCTCTGGAGATCATGTTGTCCAAAATTCCTGAGTTCACCACTGTGGTATCACAGGCTCGGTCAGCCTTCTGGAAAGAAAAGAAAGAAATAAAAATAAGGATGACAGTCTTTTTGGCTGGATAATCCATTGCAGACTGCTGGCCGGGTATGGACACAGTCGCCCTCTGCCAAAACCTCCATGTCAAGTCTCAGCAGCTTGTACTGGTCTTAAATCACAAATGCGTGACACCACATGGCCTGAGCTCATGCCCAGATGACATGGGTGGGTTTTCCACCCATCCAGGGGTGGGCTGTGGCTGCCTCAGCAGCACAGAGGACATGATGGGATGTGAGCACCCAAGAAGGCTCTGAGCCCCCCATGCCTACAGAGTGACTAAGCCAGCCCTGCCCCATCTCCTCCCTCCTGCAGGAACCACGGTGCTGCTGAGCCAGCTGCCCATGATCAAGAGGACCTTCTGTAGCAGGGATGACAGTGCCTGGCTCCCATCCTCCAAGCTGCTTTGAGCCTGATGGGGTCACCCCACTGTGCACAGGTCTTGCTGCTCACATGCCCATAAACACTCAGGTTCTTGCCTGTTTCCCCAGCAAATATGCTCACAGAGAAACTGGTGAGTCCTGAAGAGCTGCTGCAGCCCAGTCTTATCCCCTCCTGACCTCCAGCCAGGGCTGCCTGAGGATGAAGGAGCAGGAGCCACTCGCACTCGCTCCTCCTGCAGGATGCTCCAGGTGCCCTGGAGTCCCACAACATGCCTTGTGCTCCAGAGGGGCTCTGGTGGATGGCAGGAGGCCAGGATTCACCAAGCCATCTGCAACAATTATCTTCCCACTTTTGGAGCCATTGGTTGCGTGAAAGAGCCTTTCAAGTAGGGCAGGGTCTGAGCAGTCTCCTCTGCATTTGTAGGTTTGAAGTGTGTGCCTCTTCTCTAATGAGTTTTATTCATGTCAGTGTTTCTCGGTCTTATGTGAAGTATCTGGATAAAATAACCCTGTCCCTCAGAGGGGAGTCTCCAGCACAGTGGTCTACACAAATACAACAACAAAACTCAGTTGCTTTTTCAAGCAATAATGGAAGTCACTCAGGACATGAGCCAATTCCCATCTCTTTTAGCATCCACTTGGTCTCTACTCCAAAGCTTTTTGGAAACTCTTAACTGGTAGCTTTGAAGCATTTGGAAAAAAAATGGTTTCCCCTCTTCATTGATGTACTGTCTCTTTTTTCTGCCAAAACCCACACTTTTTTTGCCAAAATAAAAACCCACTAGTGTATGAAAGCAGAACTCATCCTCCAGGGAGGGGAAAGCTTGCAAGTAACAGCTGACAGAAATAGAAAAGCTTCCAGGAAATAATATCTTCAGTGCTGTTTTATCTGCTTCATCATACTGCAGACAGAAGAGATTTTACCAGGGTCCATATGAGCCCAATTAAAGCTTTCTAATTTTCACAAACCTCTCCAGAAAATATGTCGCAAATGAAGGTCACGAAGACCTTGTGGAGACTGTGTTGGTCTTCATAGTTTCTGCAGCTGTCCTCTCGTGACTGTAGTGAGTCTGGCTGTGATTTGCTATGCCATACAGTGTGGCTTATGCCAGGTCCCATACTGTCCTCAGGAGCATAGAGGTGGCCGTTGGACAACTGTATCTCTGCAAGAAATTCATCAGCTCTTTGTAGCTCTTTAGGGAGTGAGAATGGATCTTTCTAGCAAGGTTTGTGGGAAAGGGATGCCCCCATTTGGCTGGAATTTGTGGCTAAGAGACCAAGGACACTAGGGATGTTCAGCTCTGAAAGGCCCACCAAGGATCACTCACTGTGCAGCACCATGGGAGATATCTACACCGAGAAGGCAGAAAGGACCCTAGAAGACAGCTTCTTCGTGGAAGCAGGGGCAGGACCACTTTCCTGGTGACTTGAAGACTCCAAGCAACCACAGTCCTGGTTTCCCACAGGCTGCAGCACCTCCCATCCCACCACATTTGAGATCTTCATATGAGACAGACAGGTCACTGCTTCCAAGGCAGATGTTTGAGAGGTATTTGTGATCAGCTCCTTCCCAGTGGTATTTTCCAAATGCAAAGCCACTGCACACCTGGGAGAGATTTCACTCTGAGTGCATATTGCCAGAATGGCTGGTTAAAAAACCCAGAACAACCTCAATCTGCCTGAATTTTAGCCAGGGGCTTGCTGAGGTTACAGAGTTGACTTAGTGAGAGCAGGAGTGGAGCTGCTGAGTGCTGATTCTTGCCCTGCCACCACACACAGCAGGGTGTGACCAGTGCAGGGTGACACACTCTGGGGACATCCCCATCATACCAGCGAGGGAGACATATCACTGAGTCCCCCGACACCAGACCAGCATCTCCCAGGCTTAGGAAATCTCAAGGTCCCAGCCTCGGTTTCCAATTACTCTTTCCCACAGAAAAACCCACAGGTTTTCAGCTTTTCCCTGAGCGGGGACCAAGAAAAACCTGACAAGTCTGACTTACAGATGATGCTGGCTTGATTTTGTGAGGTGCCAAGCATGCACCCTGTGCTCAGCAGAGCTGTGCTTGGCCCCGAGGGGGGATGCACCACCCCCTCACCCCTTCAGGCACATCAGGCTTGTGTGCTGTAAGATGCTCTTTGGGGAGATCAGCAGCAGGTCGGGCTGCGAGAGTCCCGCTAGGACACGTGTGTTCCTTTATGGGTCCAAAGGGAACATTTCCCATTATCTCTCCTCGCAATTTAATTAATCTGCATTCAGTAATGAACCTTGAAATTTCAATTAAAAACATCATTACTAATCAGGACAGGATTCAAAACAGTCAAGGGGCTCTTGATAGCTTTACAGCAGCAGGAAGTTTGCGTTCAGGCTGGGATTTGTGTGCTCCAATCTCTTTATTTTGGACACAGACCCACAGCTCTCCTGCACGTCCTCCCCCCTGTCCTGGCAAATCCAGACACAGGAGATACAGCTCAAATTCCTTCAGGCTTCCGCTTTCTCCAGAAAGACACAAGTCTCCAAAATAAATCTGAAGAGGGGAAGTCACCAAAAATATCACCAAAAACCCCTCCCCATCACCACCACCCGCCGGCGTCAGTCGTGGAGAAGCCGCCTGAGCTTCGTCGGCTGATCCAAACCTCTCGGCCGCAGAGCAGCAAATCCCCAGCCCATGGAGCTGCCCCGAGCCACGCTGCCTGCCAGCAAAGCAGAGAAGCTGCAGAACACAAGTTCTGCCCTGCTAAGGTCTGTACAACCTGACCCAAGCAAGGCCAGAGTCCCACGTGCCCAGAGAAGTACCTCTTCCAGCAGGGCTGCATGTGGCCGATCGTGCCCCACTGCTCCCAACACCACGAGGCCATTACAGTATTTCCAATTCCTGCACTTCAATGTTACTCCTGTGGTTGTAATTCCTGAGTCCTAAATCTAATGTAGCCTTTCCCTGGGTACAGCCCACCGAGCAAAAGCTGGTTTGTGGTCAGGAATCCAAGGATGAAATATCTGGAAAAACTAGAAAAGGTAAGCAACGTAGGAAGGGGCAAAAGAGAAAACAGTCCTGTCTGTGTTACCCCAAGGTGCTCGTGTCCTTTAAAAATAAAGAATAAGAAAGTACATTCATTAGAAGAGAATAAAGTGGAGATTTTTACTGTTTCAGAGGAGAGCTGTACCTCCAGAGAAGTTCTAGGTGGATCGGGAAAGCTCACTGGGCAGGGGACACACGAATGCCAAATGGCCTGGCAGCCTTCAAAGGGAAAATCAGACAGAGGAAGACAAACATTTGTACTGTAGTTTCCAAGCCTGTGCATCCAGAAGTTATTTTTTCATTACTGAACAATGCAACGTCTTCATTGTTTAAATGAACTACAAGTGGTGTTTGAATTTCCCAGTGGTCAGTGCAGACAATTCCGCATTGCCATGGAGCTGCACTGGGGAGCTCTGGGGAGCACTGCATGGGCTTTATTTCCCAGATACACATTGGCATGATGATTGTAGCCCTGTGTAAAATGCCCAGCAGATTGATCTACCCAACACAGAAGTTCTCTCTGTAACGGTGCTTATTTTGTCTCCAGTGCTACACCAGACTGAAGCCCTTTTTGACCATTAAACTCCCATATGTGCCCATGGGATTATCTAGGAATGAAGCTGAGAGCTCCCACCGACATGCTGGAGATGCTCTGACTGCCCAGAGGGTAATTCAGGTCCCCAGTAGGGACTCTGGGGCAGATGCAGAAAAAGTGGCAGCTCCAGGCTGCATTTGTCCCTCCACCAAATCACAACAGCCTGGATCCTAGTGGCAAAAAGCATAGAATCATCAAATCACAGAATGTTTTGGGTTGGAAGGGACATCAAATTCCATCCAGTTCCAACCCCCTGCCATGGGCAGGGACACCTCCCACCAGACCAGGTCAGCCATCCAACCTGGCTTTGAACACTTCCAGAGATGAAGCATCCACAGCTTCCCTGGGCAACCTGTGCCAGTGCCTCACCACCCTCATGGTGAAGAACTTCTTCCTCATTTCTAATCGAAATCTTCCCTTTTCCAGTCTGAAGCCATTACTGTTTGTCCTGTTGCTACAAGCCCTTTTAAAAAGTCCCTCCCCAGCTTTCTAGTAGGGGGTGAGGAGCTTTGCTGGTCTGTGCATCCTCTGGAGAACTCTCAGCCTGTCCTTCAGAGCCAGAGAGCAGCCTGGATTTGGCTGGAGTGTCAGCTGTAGGCAGGTTTTATTCGGCGTTTGGCATCTGACGGAGGTGGCAGACGTTACCTGCAGCTCTGCCTGGTTAGTAGGCAGATGGACTGGTCATGAAAACCTTGAAGCAGGCAAAGCCAGGCAGAGCTCCACTAGGTTCCCACTGATGTTTGCAGCCAGACTTAGAGCCAGGACAAGTTTAGAAAAGGCCACGACCACACCACTGCTGAATGTCCCTGACAAGCAGTGAGGCACCTCACAGACAGAGCAGGAGTCCTTGGGTGGGCACTGGAGCCTGTGGCAGGAGATGCCCAGGCAGGCAGACATGCTGCTGGTGCCAGCACTGCCTCCAGTCTGCCAGTTCTGGAAAAGGATGGGGAGAGGTGGACTGAGATTCACACACTGCTCATGCCATGCAACAGAGGACATGCTCCCACACGGCACCTGAGCACCCCTTCTACAGTCCCACTTTTTGCATCCTGAATTTCTTCTCCAAACTGGATGCTCAAACACAAATTACCCCCCGAGGTGCCTTCACAAATAGTTTTGAACTGTGGACATGGCATGAAGATTAATTTGAATAAGCTCCATAAAGTGCAGGTAAAAGCCCCATCAACCCAACTGCCTCTCCAAGGAGAATGCAACTGAAAAGGGGTAAATGGTAACTCTGGAAAAAAACAAACCTCTCATTTCATGTGCTGTTTCCAAAGCCTGGCTAGTCTACAGCCTGGATAATTAGATTTCAGCCATAAAGGCAAAATTCTAAATTATTAATCATAGATTGTTTACCCAGCATCAAGTGAGAAAGTAGTGAGCATTTTAAAAGCCAGCAGCTCGACAACATTTCCACCACATTACAAAAAGATGAGGTGCAAGCACTAATACCAACAGCTCGAGGATATTGTCCCCATTGTCCAACATGCAGCCTCACTCAACAGGTTGAAACTGGGATGCTGAGAAGCCTCCTTCACATACAGTATGTTGCACATGCCAGGATGACCCCCACAGTCATGCCATGGTCATCAATAACTGAGCTCTCCTGCACAGCAGCAGGTTCTTCCCAAACATCTCCCCCCAAAACACCTTCCCACACACACTGAGCATGACCCTGGAGTGTCTCAGTCCACACAAGGCAGGGCAAGTCCCACTTTCTGGCTCCTGGCCTCTGCAGCTGCTTTATGCTTTTAGTTACCGTCATGTTTGCCCACAAAATGACCATCCGTTCTCTGAGCCTGGCTGGGCTTGTGGCTCAGAGATGTTCCCTGGTGAGGAGCACTGGGGTAATTTTGTGTGGAGCCCACATCCAGGATTATGGCTTTGAAAAAGGAGGAAACAAGGGAGCTTGGCTCAAAGGAACACAATAATAACCTGAGCAGGAAAAAAAAAAAAAAAAAAGCCTTTTCTTTCCTGGTAGAAAGCATCTGATAAAAGCCTCAGACCAGTGGTATTTATATTAGCAGATTTTACATCCTCCGTGTGTGTACTTAGACTGCAAGATATAAATCAAAGCAGGGGTTCATTCCAATAACAGTTTATTTTTATCTGAGAAGTATATGCTGGTGAATCAGATACTGGTATGTTGATTCTGTTGGTTTGGTGTGAGTTTTAATAGTTTCTATTGTTTTATAGTGTGTTTCACTCTGAAGAACTTAATTTATCCAAGTCATGGCTTTAGGGTTTTTGTTTTGTTTCATTTAATGTATATTTTCTTATGGGCGGTTTTAGGTTTTAGTGGCTGGCTGAAGCTTTGTAGCACTTTAATGCAAAGGAAGCACATAAAACCATGCAAACAAATTCTAAATGGGTTTGCAATCAAATGTATCCCTCTTTAAATTGATCTGTGTGAGGTGGAGAGTAAAGCAGAACAGAGTGCTTCTCAATATATCATTGCTCTGTAAATGTGGCCAGTCCCCAGCAGAGACTGGGGCCAGCCTGCATCCCTGGAAGCAAAGCCTCAGGAGGCTGTGGTCCAGGGCAGTGCCTGCTGCAGGGGAGGTAGAGCAGGCACTGTCAGGCTTTGCAGCCCTTGGTTGGCTGATACTGTGCACAGAATGCCTTTAAAATTATCAGCTTGAAATATCTACTCACCAAGATGAAAACCACGTGGGGTGAAGGGATGTAGCTATAAGGGAAGCACTGTGCACCTCCAGCAACTCCTGCCTTGCTGCTGCCCTGAGCTGGTCAGTAGGTTTTGCTACAGAACAGCATGCCCTTTGGCCTGCATAGTCCTTACATTTAGCTGCACAGCATGGTGTGTCACCAGGATCCCTCTGGTGACACTGTACCTGCTTACAGCCTCCCATCACAGGCACTGGAATGGACCCCGAATCCTTCCTGGACCTGGGGAAACACCATTCTTGCCAGCTCACATCTTACCATAGCAATGTCAGCAGCCAGCCTTCCCATAGGCCAGAGAAGGGAGATCAGGGGCACCACCTCTATTCCTCCACCTCTGTCTCTTTTTGCTAGCAAACATAATAAACACCATCCTTGGGAAACAAACAGTTCTGAAGGCCACACAGAAAAAGCCTGAATTCACAGCTCTGCACCTAGATTTGCTTGGCCTCCCCTTGGCTCTCCTGAGGGAGCAGCACAATCACCGCAGAGTATAATGGGAGTCCTTGGAAACCTGAGCAGGGATTTCAGCAATCCTGGAAGCATGGCTCTGCTGGCTCTGGCTGTGGCAAGGAGACAGTGCCCTGCTCTTGGCTGTTCGTCAGTACGACGCCTGCGGCTGGTAATTAAATCAAGGAGAGAGAGAGGGGAAGGAAAAAAAAAAAAAAGAAAGGAAAAATAATCTTCTTCAAGATTTATGAGAATTTAAACTCAGAGGCTGAGATGTTCCTATCACCACCTATGAGGCCCAAGAGACAGCTTTGACTTAATGCAGAGTTGGATGTTCTCTTGGTTATGAATTCAGGAGGTGATCTGGGGAGTTCAAAGTGGAGACCTACGAGTGCTTAAAGAGGAGCACACGGGAGCCTCGGTGCTGACAGCTTGGATTCAGGGTCTTATTTCTCCTGCAGCACACAAAACTTGTCTGGACTTAGGGTGGGCAGTGGAAGCCCCCATCCTAGGCCAGCGAGAGGTCTGGGGAAGGAGAATGTGGGCAGCAAGGCCTGAAACCCACCTCCTCAAAGGCCCATGGACACCTATTCCAGAAGCAGCTGGGCTGAAGAGATGCCTGGCCCACCACAGAGGGGTTTTCTGTATTGGAGAGGGTACCAAGATGGATTTTGGGCTCTGCCCTGAGGAGTTTTCTGCTCCTACATCCTCCCTGCTCCCCTTCAAATCCTTTACTTCCAGTGTCCCTTGGACCCTAGTGTTGGAGCCAGGAAGAATCCATACCATGGAAAGAGAGGCCCAGGAAAAATAGACAGATAGATAGATAGATAGATAGATAGATAGATAGATAGATAGATAGATAGATAGATAGATAGATAGATAGATGTCAAGGAGAGTCCTTGGGAGGAAAATTCTGGGGAAGGATGGAGTTTGGAGTTATCTGAAGCAGAAGTTTCTGGAAGCAGCCACAGATGTCCTGTCAGAGGCAGGGAAAGAAAGGAGAGCCTCACCATTCTGGGTTTCTGACCCTCCATGGGAAACCTGCCTGCCCCTTGGAGTGATCCCCAACTTCACTTCATGGAGTGGCTGCAAACATTCCAGGTAAGGTCATCTCCTGCCTTAATCATTCATGGCCTGATTTCAGGAGGGCTTGAAGCTCCATGGAGAACTGAAAGCTCACAAATGCACTTTTAACAGCCTGGCAAAGCAGAGTGCCTCTTGGAAAGACTGTTCTCGAGGAGTTGTCCTTCAAGGGAAACATCCCCACACATGATTTGCATGCCTGCTTCCATATTGCCCACCATTATTACCATCATTATATTCTTTAATTGTCCTAATTGCATTAGTGCCCATGGATATTATTCCCATGCAGCTTTTGATCTGCTGAGATTTTGCAGACTAGCCTGTCAGGTCAGCTGGGAGGCAAGGAGATAAGGGGAGCTATGGGAGGAGAGGGTGACGTGGCCAGCTTTAGCCCAGGATGACCCAGTCTGCCATGTCCCCTGGGCTATGGGTCACACGGTCTGCAGGGTCACAAAAATGCTGCTCCCCCAGGTCCACTGGAACTCTCCTGGCCTGGTTCCTCTACCAGTGAATACAGATCAGCAGATGCCCTCAGTGGGCAACCAAACATTGCTGGTTGGCATCACCTTCCTTCCTGCCAAGTTCAGGGACCTCCTGAAGCACACCTTTGGTCCTCCCTCAGTCCATGGAACTGTGAAAAGTTGAGTTTCATCAAAAGTTGATGATGGTCTTGAGTATTTCAGCATGCATCTTAGAAAGAGGGTGAGGGCTGGTTGGCATCAACCTCTCCAGAACTACACCCTTCTTTGTCTACATCCCATCCCCTCTCTCAAGCCTGTTCAGTAGCAGCCCTTCTCCCAAGCACCCAGTATGCCTCTTTACAGCATCTCAGGTTCTGCTGGGGCCTCTGCACATGGGTGTTTGCACAGGGCAGCATCACTTGTCCACACTCAGTTGCACACCCAACCTCCCAGACGTGGGACAGGCTGCTCCCTGGGTACCACTTGCTCCTGCTGAGGTCAGGAGACATGGTGTCTGTGGCCATGGGCAGACTTTCTTGTGATGTTTGGCCTCCCAAGACCTTTAAAGACATGGGTTGTCTTTAAAGCTCTACTTCTTACCTCCAAGCACAAAGCCTGCCTTACTGTACCAACTGGAAACAGTGTGATTAACAAGACAAAACCCAAAAGTACCTCCAGTTGTAACCTGACAGAGTAATAGAATTGTTTTGCTTGAAGAGACCTTTAAGATCATCAAGTCCAACCATTAATCCAGCACTGCCAGGTCACTGCTAAACCATGTCCCTCAACACCACATCTACAGGGTTTTAAAATCCCTCTAGGGATGAGGACTCCACCACTTCTCCTGGCAGCCTGTTCTAGGGCTTCAGAACCCTTACTGTGGTTCTCCTGCTTCCTGTCAGAAAACATGTCTGTCTTAAAGTGGCTGAGGATGAGATGCTCGTCTGATTACAGCCCAGGCAGTCGTGCTGTTCAAATGAAGTACAGATGAAAAATATAACAGGGTGTCTGTAGAATGGCAGAGCTCATGGAGGTCCAGGGAGCTACTCTGATCTACACCAGCTCTAAGTCTGATCATTTACTATCCAGAGACTCATCTTTGGCTGTATAAAGATTCATCTTATCAATAGATGGCCTTGGAAGTCAAGCAGTCAAAGCACACAAACAAGCCAGCACATGAAGAGCCAGCCTGCAAGCTCTCAGTGTGCCCCTGTTTGGTTGCATCCTTGATCACCCATCTGCAGCCCAGTGAGGAGAAACAAAGAGAGTGTCAGTCTAAATCACTGCTGTGTTCCACCCCAGTGAGCGCATTTGTTCTCAAAGCCACTCTGAGCAGCACCATCTCTTTCAGAGATGTGTCCAAGGAAGCCATGCCCAAGCCAGCTACTAGCTAAACTGTGCCACCCCAGAGGTTATAGCAGAAGTCACAAACTCATGTTTTTAATACATATTTGCTTCAAAACATGATTCCCCATTGCTATGATCTCTGCAAGGCCCATTTTGGGTTCTGGCATCACTTTTGGCCTCAGCCATACTACTTGGCAAGAGGTTCCTTGGGCTAAAAGAAATACTGGGGAGAAAAGTATTTAGCTGATTGGTTTGTGGTTTACCTTCCCAGACTATCACCAGGTGTCACTTCTTCTCCGTTTATCCACCCATATGGATAGATGCCTTCCCTTCCTTGTCAACAATACACCTTGACAGAGGAGAGGGTGCTGGGTTTTCTCCTCTTAGCCGACACTCTTAATTTTCTCACCACACTCACTCCTCACCACACCCACTCCTTTTCTTTCTGCATACTTTCTCAATTTTACAAGAGTTCTGGCTTTCAGCAAGTTTTGTAATCTTTTATGAGCCTTGGCTGATGTAACACAATTTTCAGAGATGACTGAGGGATGGAGACAAGCATCTAACTGGGAGAAGAAAAAGTCCATAGAGCAGTTTCTAGGTGTTTCAGAAGCTGGTCTGAATACCCTCAAGATACTGGTGTGGTCTAACAACCAGTGGGGCTCTGGGATCCATCTTCCAGTAATCAGAAAGATCCCAGGTAACTATATACTGTTCAAAAGGACTTCAGTTATGAAATGCATGCAGCCACCTGAGCAGCACAGGCAGGACCTGTATCACCAGCCTTTGAAGTTCATGGGAACTCCTCTGATATTCTCACTGGAGGTTTTCCATATTACAATCCATCTCCAAGAGTCCTTTCCTGGGGACAAGTACTATGCCCCTACAAATCTCCAAAGCTCCCAGTCTCCAGGACTTTGACTATTGTCTTCCAAGCCCATGATTTCCAAGTCAGTGTGGGACTTGCTGAAGTGCTGCCTTATGGCACCTGGATAATAGCAACTAATTACACCAAGAGACTCAATGAACCTTACAACGTGGATCTGACTCCCTGTCACATTCACAGCCATTTAACTTTTATTTCAAGCAGTATAAAATAATCCTGCAGTCAATTACTCCCACTTTCGGCCTTTGTGCACTGCCAGGTATTTCAAACAGTGTGAAAGACACTCTTGAAATATTCTGAATGACTGCTTCAGGCTGATGCAAGCAAACACTTAACACAATGCATGGGGAAAAAAAATAATTCGTCTTTTCATGGAAAGAGTTAGTGGGCTGCACTGTGATGAGGCAGGATCTTATTTTACAAAGCACTGTGACTAGAGCAGCAGTTCAGGCTGTGTCTCGAGTGGGCTCAGCAACGATGGATTGATGCTGCAGAAACAATGTTTACTGACACTGCAGAGTTCAAGGCTAGATTAAATCAGTCAAGTGATGCTCCTTTTTAATTTCACCAGGAGGAAAGGCAGAAAACGAGCCAGGAAAGGAACAAATAGCTCAGAGGCACCCAGAGGCAGTGTGGGAAGGTGCAGAAACCTGTAGGATGGGAACTTAATGAAATTCAATGATGACAAGTGTAGAGTCCTGCACCTGTGGAGGAATAACCCCCTGCATCAGTACAGGTGAGGGGTTGACCTCCTGGAAAGCAGCTCCACAGAGAAAAACCCGGGAGTCCTGGTGGATAACAAGTTCCCCATGTGCCAGCCATGTGCCCTTGCGGCCAAGAGGCCAGTGTTGTCCTGGGGTGCATTGTGTGTGATCAGCAGGTTGTGGGAGGTTCTTGTTCCCCTCTACTCTGCCCTAGGGAGGCCACATCTGGAGTATTGTGTCCAGTTCTGGGCTCCCCAATTTAAGAGCAACAGAGAACTACTGGAGAAAGTCCATCAGAGACTGCAAGGATGAAGAAGAGACTGGAACAATTCTGTGACAAGACTGAGAGCCCTGGGGCTATCAAGCCTGGAGAACACCAAGAGGGGATGTGATCAATGCCAATCAATATCTAAAGGGTGGGTGTCAAGAGTATGGGGCCTGACTCTTGTCAGTGGTACCCAGTGACAGGACAAGGGGCAGCAGGTAGAAACTGGAACACAGGAGGTTGCATCTGAACATGAGGCAAAACTTCATTGATGTGAGAGTGCCAGAGCCTGGCCCAGGCTGCCCTGAAGAGGTGGAGTCTCCTTCTCTAGAGAGATTCCAAACCCTCCTGGACACAATCCTGGGCAACTTGCTCTGGGCACCCTGCTAGAGCAGGGAGGTTGGATGAGGTGATCTCCAGAGGTCCCTTCCAACATCTACCATGCTGAGATTCTGAGATTCTGTAGCAACAGCTCCAATAAACCCCAGATTTTTATTTTTTCAAGCTTTCAAATACTAGATGTACCTAACATTATTTTGACTTCCTCTCTCATAAAAGGATAGGCAAGGAGACACAAAAAACCCACATGGGACACAAAAACAACAGATGTAGAGGCACAAATGTATTTTTTAGCACAAGACACAACTTTAGCTGGTTGGATTAGTACCTCCATTTCAACCAAGCTTCAAGAGGCCAATAGAGATAGTGAGACCATCACTATAACTAAATGAACCAAGACTGCAGTGAGCAGCCAGGCTCCAATCAGTGCTCTCTCCAATGAACTCTGCTGCTTTACCACCTGAACCTGGTGTGGACATGGATGTCACAAAGTTGGGGTGTAGATGCAAGAGGATAGAGGGTCAGAGGCTACTTGGGAGGGTGAAGTGCAGTCACACATCTGGGCACAGAACTATGTTATGGAGCAGCTGCTAAACCTCTTCTTTCAGACTTGACACCTTTCTGTAGATGCTTGTGATGACGGGAGACACCAAACACATGGTGTCTTGAACCCCAGTCAGAAGCACATCAGACCTCAAATTATTGTTCAGTGTACCCCTACAAACACACAGCTTCTTCCCAGTAAGACATTTCAGGACAGAAGAAAATGAGGTCTTTTCTTTTGAAGGAAGGTGGAAAATATCAGACACCTTTCTTCTAACTGGGTAGAAAATGTTTACTTTGAACTGTCTCTGACCATCACTTCAGAGAAAACACAGAAGTGTCAGCACTGCAGATGTGTGTGCAGAGAACCTCTCAAACCATCAAGAATTTCTGACTCCCACTCTGAGATACTATAAATAGCTGTGTGTACAATTAGCAGGTTTCAGGGCAATCTGCAGAAAATCATAATCCACATAAAATCAATAGGATCAGCTTTCCTGGCTGCAACAGCAAAGGTCAGAGGGAGATTAGAGAGGTAGAAGATACGACCCCTGGGATAAGCAGCAGCAGCAGCTCTGCATCCTGGCAATGCTCCAAGGTCCCCTCTGCTTCTCGGGATGACCCTGACGGCTGCCGTGGATTGGTGACTGCAGACCAGAATCCCCCCAGCAGTGTCCACCACCCTGCTGTATGACAACACTTTTCTTTGATTAAAAATGTGTGGCATCCACTGTGGCTGAGGTGCCCCCACGGTGAATTCAATATTTTATCCATGCTGGCTGTTTGACTGGAGCAAATCTATTACCTGGCTGCTACCCCAAAGCCAGAATGACACAACCTGACAAGGAGTTTTCTCCTTCCTCACCTCTGCAGCATCCCAGCATCATCTGAACAATACCCTGGAGGGGGCCAATGGCTTTGTAAGAGCAGATCTGTGCTCTGATGATTCCCAGTGAATTATCTTATGCAGGTAGGCATAAGATCTGACACATCTCATGGCTCAACACAAGGACTTTCCTTCTGTATTCATTCCAGGGATGGGCTATGTAGATTTGGCTCAGGGCAGCCTCAGGCCTTCATGTGCTTTAAATTCCTTTCACGGTACTTTCTGTCTTGCATCATTGGGTCATAAACTGGATGGTAAAGCAACATGTGATCTTAGTTTCACACTGTTGAAGATCACAAATTATGATCTAATACAAATGGGCCCTCGTGGGTGGCAGACACACCTGCTCACAGCATGTTAACCAAAGCAAGTCTGGGCTTGCAGCTGGACCAGGCACTGGGGTAACACCAGAACATGTGTGGTCAACCCTTGGGGTGAGGCAACTTATTCCCACAGGAGATGTTATTTTTGCTGGCTTGTTCAGATATGCAGACAATGGCTTGATCACTGTGCCATATAATGGTTTGGGTTGGAAGGGACCTTAAAGACCATCAAGTTCCAATTCACCCTTCCTTCTCTCACTAGACCAGGTTGCTCCAAGCCCCATCCAACCTGGTCTTGAACACATCCAGTGATTGAGCATCCACAACTTCCCTGGGCAACCTGTGTCAGCATCTCATCACCTTCATAGTGAAGAACTTCTTCCTTATTTCTAATCTAAATCTCCCCTCTTCCATTACCCCTCATCCCATCACTACATGCCCTTGTAAAAAGTCCCTCCCCAGATTTCTTATAGGCCCCCTTGAGATATTGGAAGGATGAAAGAAGAGCCTTCTTAGGTATTCTCCAGGTTGAACAACCCCAACTCTCTCAGCCTGTCCTCATAGCAGAGGGGCTCTAACTCTCAGATCATCCTGATGGTCCTCCTCTGGACCTGTTTCAATGTACTTCTTGTGTTGGGTGCTCCAGAGCTGGACACAGGTTTTCAGGGGTGCTGTCTCATGAGAGCAGAGTAGAGGGGGGAATCCCTTCCCTTGATTTGCTGGCCGTACCGATTTGGATGAAGCCCAGGATGTGTTTGAGGCTTTCTAGGATGCACTTGTGCTTTGTTGGCTCATGGTGAGCTTTTCTTCAACCAGCACTCACAAGTCTTTCTCCTCACGACTACTTTCTATCCATATTCTGCCCACTCTGTATTTGTGCTTGGGATTGCCTTGACCCACGTGCAGGACCTTGCACTTGGCCTTGCTGAACCTCATGAAATTGGCATGGCCCCACCTCTCAAGCCTGTCAAGACTTCCCTGAATGTAATCCCTTCCCTCCAGTGTGTTGACTGGAGCTTGGTGTCATCCACAAACACAGCTTGGTGTCATCCACAAACTTCCTGAGGATGCTTCAATCCCACTGTCCACATCACTGACAAAGATGTTAAACAGCACTGGTCCCAGTACTGATCCCTGAGAAACCCACTTGTCACTGGTCTCCACTTGGACATCAAGATATTGACCATAACTCTTTGAGTGTGGTCACAGACATAGATTCATAGAATTATTATGGTTGGAAAGGACCTCTAGGATCATCAAGTCTAACCTTCATCACAGTTCAGGGGATGCATGTGGGTCATTAGTATGGGAGACATCAGTGGAGTTCTTCTTCTGCCTCTTGTATCTCCACTTGACCAGGACAGGGAGCTTCAAATCTTGGGCAGGAACAAACGGAGGCACTCAGGCAGCTCATCAGTAGTCTCTCAAGCTAGCTAGCTAGTTCCAGGGTGTATGCTGTTGTGCTCCAGATCGGAGCTTCTTCCCAGTGCGCTTGGCAAGGACATTAGGTGTGGAGGTGGAGGGAGCGGGGGTGAGAACGCCTCTGGGATCCAGATGAAAGAGGATGGAGTTCAGCCCACGCTCTGTTTGGAGTCCATCAGAGACATCATTTTGTGCAAGGAAGAAAAAAAAAATAGATAAGTATTTCAAAAAAGTCTTTTCCCCTCTGCCTAGGAGGCTGTGATGGGCTGGCTGCCGCATCCAGAGATTTCAACGGCTCAGTGCATTTGGGGCTGCTCAGGAGCTCACCCTGGCAGTGCTTCCTCCCGGGCAGAGTTTCCCTTTCCCAATGTCACGGAGGAAATTGTTTCCCTGAGAGCTTTAGCACTGATTTGACACGGAGAGCCTGGTGTGTGCTTTTTTGGGGGGGGGAGGGGCGGGGTGAACTAACATGCTTCTCATGAAATGACTGTGGAACAGCTTGCAGAGGTGAAAGCCCAGAAGCAGGAAAGAAAAGGCTGCACCTAGCAAACACATCAGGGCTGGATAATTTGCAAGGCAGGGGACGATTCTTCCAGTTTCTTTTTTGCAGACTTGTAAGCAGCGAGTGAATGAATGGGCAGAGCCCAGATTTTTACAGCCCCAGAGGCCAAAACAGTTTGCAGCCGTGTCATGTTCAAGCATTCTGAAGGCAGCTGGTGTTTGTGCAAAGCTATTCTTGACCAACGATCTGCTTGGGTCCTGTTGTTAATTGGTTGCTTTATTACAGTTGGAATGCTGTTTTTATGCTCCAGTTGCACTGTATTCACCCTCCTCTTTCTAACCCTTAAATCTCCCCTCCGCCCCTTTAAAACAGGACACTTTACATCCAAGTATTTCCATCCCTTTCCAGCAAAAATATAAAAACCTAACACCTAATGAGCAATTAATGCATTAGAATGCTACAGTTGACTCTTCTTTACATCATAATTACTCATGACAAAAGGCACATTACCCGTGTCCACTTTAAAGACATGTTATTATCTCTTTTTATGCTGCTTGGTGGGTGTTTTTAGGTGAACAATACAAGCTCAGCCTCATTTCTGACCTTGACATGCACATCTCAGTCAGGATTTGTATGAGAGAAGCGACCCGCAATCAGAGAAAGCAGATGCTTATTCCCTGACCAGAAGGAATTATCAGGAGAGACTTGAGCCTTTGATACTTGGAATAAATTGTCAAGCAGAAAATGGAATTCAGAAATGCTCAAGGAGAGCATGGTTTTCCACGACAGGAGCCTTTCTTTTTCCAGACAATGGACAGGACCTTGCAGTTTGCTTTCATTATTTTGTGCCTTTTTTTTTCTGATGTTATGATTGAACACAGCATCTCTAAGTGCTCTTAACAGCTGCTGGAGTTGGTGGGAGGCTCTGGCTGAATGCAGGCCATCAGGAGGTGTGCAGATTTTTGATGGAGGGTTGGAAAGTGAAGAATGAGGTTCCCTTGCCTGTCTGGGTTTGACAGGTCACAGAAAGCCAGCTACAAACTTCCAAACTCTCTTATGTTTTATGTGTTTCATGATGTGCTCTTGGCTGTGAAAAACCAGCACAGCACCAAGCTAAGGTAATAACGGGAAAGACCTGAGGCGGGTGTTCCACATTCTAGAGCAGACTTACCCAAAGTGACATTTTACTGTTCCTACAGTTTGGTTGTTCATTGTTTGAACACTTTGGCAGAGTGATAGTGTGCCCCACTACGATAACAACCTCTCCAAACCCCTGGGAGAGAGGGAAGATGTCATTTTAAAACCCACTAAAGTGACTTTGGAAGACAAAGTCTGGCTTCCAAACAATCAGCATTTAGGGACAGTTGATACAACACTATGGGCCAGGTCTTCTGGAGGTGAGACTCATGGCCCCATTAGGAGTATCTGAGTGAGATGAAAGAGGTATAATTGTCTGTGCTCACCAGTGTATCCTGCCACAGGTCCTGCTTCAGATCCTGCGTGGGCAAGGTGGATGTGGGTAAAGGATCTCCTCTTAATCTTCACATCACAGGGAAGTTCACAGCTCTTGGTGCCAGTGTTTCAGGTCTCTGCAGGTGTGGTCAATAACCAGTGTGTCTGCTGGTGTTGATTCATGTGTTCAGGGTTATCACACAGTTGTGTGGATTCATCCTAGAGACATATAAGAGATGTATTTCTGGGCAACAGCTCCATGCTTCAGCTTCAACAACAAATCTGCACCATGAGGAAGCCTCTCCAGACACTAACAGATGTTTCACTGATGGAAAACCACTGAGGGAAAGCAGCAAATCACACAGTCCTCTCTAAGGATCTTATCTGCAGGGGGAAATTCGAGAAGCAAATGTTCTGAGAAGCCTCATTAGGTTCCAGGGCAAACTCCCCCCATGTAGCCTCCAAAGATATGCTGTTCCTCACCCGCCCAGTGCCCTCTCCTGCAGCACTCTCCTTAAGCAAAGCCCAGGCAGTTGTAGGAGCCAGCTATACACTTGCCAGAGACCAGGGAAAGATGTAGCTACTGCATCTAAATCTGGCCCTGGTGCTCTACATTCATCTGGAGGTTTGAAGTAAATTATTTCCTTTCCAACCCGAGGCAGGAACATCTTCCCATGCAGAGCAGTGGTATCATTTGTGATGGATCCTTTCCAGCCTGGTACTGAGAGTGGAGTAAAGGTGAGTAATTTGCTGAGGGATCAGAGTATTTCAGGTGATGACTGCAATTTATATGGCAGAAAAAGGAGGATCGTGCTGTGCACGTCTGGTCCTGCACTCCTGGATCCCAGACTGGAAATGTCCATGACAACACAAGAGAAACACAGCAGCAGATACATACGTACCTTTGTTTCTTGTCCCTTGGCAGAATCCAGATGGTGCAGCCAGGAATTTCCATCAGTCAGGCTGTGTTTGGAGGTTCAGTCCAAAAAAGCCACAAGTCTTCCCTAAGCTTTGCTGCTTTTTTTTTTTTTCTTTTTCTCCTGTGTGTCCACTGGCATGTTTGGACACATCTGTGTCCAGAGACCCATGAAATACAGCTCTTTGCTGAAAAGCTACTGTCAGTCTGCTACATGGAACTCTGCTTTTCAACTGTAGATAGGCTGGGAGTCTGAAAACCTGAAGTGTACAAGGACCACAGCTGTGGGGTACATATTCCATTTTAAGGATCCGTTGTGGGGAGAGGCTTTGACAGTTTGTATTCCTCTGTTTTGTCAGCTTGGAAATGTGACCTCTTGAAGGACAACTTGAAAATGCAATTGCATCTACAACAAACAAACAAACAAAACCAGAACCATTTATTACCATGAGCCATCACTTCAAAATGTGGGTGTTCAGCACCTGGCAGCCTATTTTCTAAGGATATACAGCAGCACAAGGCAGGATTGGCTCTGGAGCCACTTGAAGAGAAGTGTCAGGACCAGGCTGCTCAGAAAAAAAGGGAGAAGAGAAAGGAGAAAATGAGGAAGAAGAATGGCAGGGCGTCTAACACTTTGCATCTAATGCCTCCACATGGCTGCAAGTGCCGTGGCAATTTGGCCCCACTAACAGGGATGAAGAGATGTTGCTAACATATTGCTTCCTTGTCAAATGTCTCACTGGTTTTGCAGCCAAGTCTCCTGCCAGCGAGGCCGCAGCAGCAGCGCCTCTCTGTTACTTTCATATGCAAAGAGGTTGTTAACTCAATTGCCAATAAAATTCTAGTGGGTGGAGAGGAGGACATCTGCCTGTCTAGTCCTGTGCTTGCCAACATGGTTCTTTTATTCCTCCAGAAGCCGCGAGCTCCTACTCGAGCTGGTATTTTGACAAGCATTTCTGTTTTCTTGACACAATGGGCAAAGTGGGCACAGATCTTGCGTGCCACTCGTAATATGTTTTCTGTGCCGTGATTTGCATCCTTTCTGGAGGACGCCTGGCACGGCGCTGCACAAAGCAGAACGAGCAGCTTGGACAGTGGGTTTAGTCTGACATGTAAATGTACTGCTTAATTATGTGCAATTGCGTTAGGAGAATGGGAAGAGGATGCTTTGCAGGCTGCGATGGAGATGGGGCTCTGACGAATTCAGGTTGGTGTGGGGGGCGATGGAAGAGGCTTTGGAGGAAGGAGGAAAAAGGATGGAGAAATACAGAAGTAAATGAGTTGTCAGAAACCGCACGAAATGACAGTGACTCTTTGTGTTAATTACACAACCTTACCCTTGGCTGATGCAGACCCCAGGGGCCCAGCTAACTGAAGCTGAAGCCTCTTAAGACTGCTTCCCCAGAGCAAAACGGGCTTATGAGGCATCTGTGCTCTCGGCACAGTCACAAAGCTGCCCTCAAGTCCTGTCAGTAAAATTGCAGTTGAAATGAAAGTTACCATGTCATTGGAGGTGACAGACTGGTCACCAGGAGTGGGGTAGGTGGACTTGATCCCCTGCGGCTCGTGACCAGATAACAAGATCTCTTCCAGCCCTAAAGTCTGGGTAATCTCTTCTTTCACGACTGAGGATGAGCCACCATCTTCACGACCCTGTGATATGGTTACGTCTACAAGAAGAGGCCAAGCAGCCAGAGGGATTACTGTGGGAAAGGTTTAGGCACATCAGACTGTACAGATGGTCAGAGCCAGAATCTCTCAGGTATCACACAGGGCACAATCAGCTATTCTCCATCCCCATCTTCCCTGGCATGCCGTGAGTGCCAAACCTGCTGCCAAGCCTCATAAATTTCCCTCTCTGAGCACTGCTCGTCAAGAGGATTGTCGAGAGACGGTCCAACCGCAGGATCCTACAGCTGCCCAAGGGCACAGCAGCCAGAGCTGCTGCTCTGCCTTCGCCCCCACAACAGACCCCTGTCCTCCTTCAGGATAACCACTGAGCTAAGGGACAGCTAATTTCATACCTTATAAACCAGATTCACTTTAGCACAGAAAGAAAAGAAACAATAGCAGAGAACTTTCTTATCTCTCCAGCGAATGTCTTGAGACTCAAGCAGTTTTATTATCTGGGTTAGTTTGACATCTGAGAGGAGAAGATTGCAATCTGAAATCTGGAATGGAACGGGGGTTAGTCAATGTCATTTCCTATGTTCATAAATAAATGACCAAGAAGAGATACATGTCACTCTGTTTTCATTTATTGGGCTGAAGGTTCATCTTTAGAACAAAAGATAAGTAATTTATTGTCTTATTAAATAGCTGGAGGCTTTTAATAAGGTGCTGTGTTGCTTTGACTATCTTACTGTTCTGTAATTTGATTATCCAGTCTTTTTGGTTCTTAATTGATAATTAATTTGAATAACGTACAAAGAATTGAATGATGGAAGAGAGAAACAGATGGTTGGCCTATGCATCTAGAAAACATTTAACGGGGGAAAAAAAGTCTCACTTTTGGAGCATAACACTATACTTTGTTCATCTCTAGGAAGGGACAATGGCATATGTTGTGGCTCATATCTTCAAACTTCTGCCCTGGTGAAAGAAAGGAAGGAAAAGTGTTGAGACTGCAGAGTAAAAAGGTGGATGGGAAAACACACAAAGACTAGACCACTAGCAGACATGGTCTGGCATAGCCCTCTCGGGAAAAGAGAGATCCAGGACATGCAGTTTGCTGGAGGTCATGTTGGTGTGGACAATCTCAGAGTTGTTATCCTTCAATGTGCAAAACAGTTGAAGATGGAGAGCTATAAACCAACAACATATGGAGACTGATGTAATTTAAAATGTGGTTGTTTGGAAGAGATATGTGTATTTTATGTTCTGAGATTAATTCCTTGCCTCTGAGTGTGTTTCAGAGAAGATCCAACTCAAGCAAACTAATATAAAGAAAATGGCACTGAAATGCTACAACTTTTCTTGCATCACTCCAACATCACTTCTCAAAGCCTCACTGGCCCTCCCAGCCCCTTATAAGTCAAAATTTCCACAAACTGACAAAACTTTGGACAGAATGGGTACCAGAGTTTTCACAAAAGACACCGATGCCTTCTAAGGGATGTCCTCAGGAGCTGATTCCCACTGTGAGCCATGGGCAGCTGCATCAGGCTGCTTCCCAAAAGCATCCCGCTGATTTTCTTCCTTACTCTGAGTGATATTTCAGGTTTCTAATAATGTATTTTTCAAGCCATGGCCTCTGGCTGCAGAGCTCTTCCTTCTGGTATTTCTGGCTATCACATGACTAAGCCTCCTACAACTATGAGTTTTATGAAAGCATCTTTTCCTGGAATCTTCACCCACATTTTTCTTTTTTCTTTTTTTTTTTTTCAGAAGGGATGTTACTTCAATATGTTTCTCCTTCAAGGACAGTCTATATTTCTGCAGACAGGAGGGAGTTATGTCTGAAGGTAATTCTCGCTCTGACTCCAGGAGGGTAACAGGAACAAAATAAGGAATGCATTTGCACACATACACCCACAGATCTCAAAGACTTCAAGTGGAGCAGCCCAAAGCACATCACTTGAAAGATGAATCAGTAGCCTACAAAACCATTCGGTTTGTTCCTTGGACAGTGTCATGCTGGTTCCAGATCTGAAAGCAGCAAAGGGGTCTGTAGGCACATCTTCCCTTTCTCCACCCTAACTAAAACTGTCATATTTTGCACGTGGAGGATGTCTGGGAGAACTTATCCCCACACCCCTATGTTCAAACCAGTGCCCAGAGTTCAAACAAGGTGCCTGGGGGTGCCTGGACCTGGGGGTTCTGGTTGACAGATGACTGAATATGAACTAGCATGTGCCCAGGCAGCCAAGAAGGCCACCAGCATACTGGCTTATATCAACACTAGTGTGGCCAGCAGGGCTAGGGCAGGGACAGTCCCTCTGCACTGCTGTTTCCCACCTAACAAGTCCCTTCACCTTTGTCAAGACGCTTGTGAAGCGCTGGACACTCCTGATAATGAGGATCCCAGCTTTTTTCTCTGCTCACCACAAGCCTTTGAATACTGTATCTGGTAAACTGGTGAATAGTTATAACCACAGCAGCAGCTGTGACATTACTACACCTCTCACAGTCTTCTTCCAGTGTTCCTAACATGACACAGTGCCAAAAGTCAAACAACAAACACAGTGAGTTTTGATAGGACCTATAAAAATCATTCCTTCCATTTCTTCCAGTTTTCCCACTCCCCCAGTGGGGTAAGGAACCAAAAAACATGACTAGGGATGCTCAGAGCATACATCAAGTGCAAACTGATTGCAACTGCTTTTAAAAGGGTTAAATTTGTAGCCTGATCTAGTTGGCAGAATCTCTGAAATTGTTGTTCTTTTATTCATAGCAGTAATAAATAATAATAAACCTAAACATCCCAATGGTCCCCACACCTCCTGCATCTCCCTAGCTGCAGATCTCAAATATGAATAATAATTACAGCCTATCAAATCAGGCCGTGATTAGAGACAACAGAAAGACATTTCATATTGTTAACTTCCTCACACAAGAGGAAAAAAAAATCAGGTCATAAGGGTATTAAAAATTTATATCATAGCATTTGACTTGACTCATCTCTTAAAAAGAAAAAAAACCCAGCATGTATTATGTATTTAGGCAATTCCTTTTAAACCCTGTCTCCAATGAGCACAAGATAGGCCAATAAGTTGATAGATAGATGGCTCTATCTAGCCAGTGTGCATATTTTATAGATACATACACGTGCATATACTTAATGTGAGCTCACACCTATATATAAAACTGTATACATAGAGAGAAACGTATAAATCTATTTATATCTCTTAGCTGAAGACAGCTGCAGGGCTAATATTAAAAAGAAAAATCTTATTTAAACCTGACAGCTTTAGAAAAGTAACTTTTTTTTTGCCTTTTTTTTTTTCTTTGTAAAGTTGCAGCAACCTCAGCAAACCTTGGTTCATTAGCTGCCTTGGTCCTGTTTATGTTTGCTGGTTGTTTTGTTGTCTTTTTTCCCTTTGATAATTTTTCTAGCTTCCCTGGTCAAAAAAACACCTTGATAAGGGGAAAAAAACGAAAGTCCTTGATTCCCACACAGCAATTGAAGCACAGGTGACTAGAATAAATCAAGGGAGAAGTTAAATTATCAACCCATCTCTCAGGAGATGAGAAGAGGAAACTGGCTACTGCTTGGGTGGTTTTAAGGACCCACATTGTTCAGCACAGATGTAAATATGCACCTGGCCTCTGATCAGGAGACCCAGGCTTCACACACATGAGGGCTGCCCAGAGAACAAAACAAGGGTGATGATACCTGCTCTGCTTGCAACACTGGGCTCCAGAGGCTTGGGCTGGGCAGGGGAGCCCTACTAAGAAGCATCCCTCCAGGCAGGTCTCATCCTGCCAGCTCTCTGTGCTGCCAAAAATGCACTAGATCACCTCAAAATGAGCTCAGCCACCCAGTTCAAGGGGAAGACAAGCAATTTCAGTCCACTGTTGCCCAAGGCTGCCTTGATCTTGGTTTCTGCTACTGTCAGTGGAGGAAGATGCCACCAAAACTCTCTGGATGCCTCCCGGTTGCTTAGAGCCTTGTTTAGAATTTTCTTCAAACTGTTACAACCACCATAAAAACCAACCATCATCCTCATGTTAGTCAGGAAAGTCCTTCCATATGTTTTCAAGGAAAAATCTATTTTTCAAAAAGACACGGTTCTGTGCCCACATCTTTCCAAAATCATAGAACGGTAGGGGTTGGAAGGAACCCAGGGCAGGCCATATGGGAACACATCCAGGCAGGTCTTGAAAGTCTCTAGAGAAGGAAACCCCACAACCTCTCTGGGCAGCCTGGACCTGTGCTGGAAATCTCAGAAAGGCAAAAATCATGGATTGCTGCAGTGAACATCTCTTTGGAAATGCCCTGGCGTCAGCCTGCTGTTTTCAGGAGAGGTCAGCATATTTACAGACATAGGCCTGCCTCCAAAATCTCCTCTAAGATGTTAGGAAAGCTTAAATAAAAATCCCACTCTCGAAGATTATTTTTTTTTTCAACATCTGCAGTCAATGAAAGGAGAGATGCAAATCTGCTGTCATTTGCATGCAGATTTTTTTTTTTACATCAAATCAGTGACAGAATGCGCAATAAACACACTTTAAATTGAAATATTCCATGTTCATTTCCTCCTAGCCTTGCCTGCAGCTGGCATCCAATTTTCATGCATGGCTCCACACAGGTGAACATCCTCCAGTGACTCTGAAGCCAGGAAGAGTGTGGGGAAGATGGAATTACAGAGGCAAAGTAATTGCAACCAGCTCATGACTCAAAAATCAGCTGTCATGAGCGAGAGAGTAAAGGTGAAGGTTCTTCAGAAATAAATGCTGCTAAAAGACTCTGTATCTGTCTCAAACCCTGCAGCAGCCTTTATAACTGCTAACATTTTGATCACAGGGAAATATGATAATCGGTCTCCCTGGAGTCCACACAATCAGGAATAATAGCAAATATCTCTGTAATGCTTGTTTGTTACCACCACTAAACAGCTCTTTGATGTACAACAACCCTGCAAGGGAAGGCAGGGCTCAGAACATCAGCACAGAAGTGGGCAAAGAATGTGCATCAAGGGTGAGGGCTTTGCTTGGCTCACATGGGAAGTATAGCAGAGCTGAGAACTGAGCTGTGTTCCCCTAGGCCTTACAGTCATATTTTTGTGTCCCATCACCATCTTAGTTCCCAGATCTATCCATCCCCACCCTCTTCCCTTTCTCCATCCATCCCCATCTCTATCCCCATCCCCATTCCCATCCAGGCCACGTTCTATTTCTTTTCAGTATGAGACATCTTCAGCTTCGGTTTTGTGCCAAGAAACACTGATTTTAGGATACACACAAAAGTGCTTCAGAGCCTGTCTGCAGGGATGAGCTCAGCTGCAGCTGCACATTGATCTCCTCATGCCATGACTAACCTCCCCACCACACCAGCCACGTCCCAGTTTCCCTTGCAGCATCTGTGATGTACTTGAAGATATTTTTTTGTCGCTGGTGCTTCACTTTTCCTACCGGTAGAAAGTGTTTCCTGACGTCTGACCAAAATCCTTCCTGCTGTAACCCAAACCCACTCATTCTTGTCATAGTTGGTTAGCTAAATGTTTCTGCTGCTGATTCCAGCAGCTCCTGGTGAGCTTCATGCTCCCCCCATCCCCACAGTACTGCACCTCTGTTGAGTTCAGCCAGCAGCTCTCCCAGGGAGCACACATTCGCCAGGAGGGCAAACCAAAGGCAACGCTGGTAAATCAATCTCTTTTTTTACAGCCTGAGGCAGGTCTGCTAGCCTCAGACTGTGGGATGCTCCTACATTGCTCCCCTGTGCTGTTGGACCAGGGCAGGTTCAGCCAGGCTGTTCCTGGCTCGATGGGGGGTGGTAATGGAGCATTTAAATGTCTCCTGGGTCTCTCTCCACCCTGCAATAGCCACAGCTGCTCTCCTGCAGTGCAGGCAAACCTTGTTGTGACTCACACGCTATTAAAAGCCACATTTCCCCCCATATTGCTCTACCTAAAGATATAGATAGGCACCCAGTGAGAACTGCAGTGATCTAACTGGTTAGTTAGATCTTGCTGGAAGATAAGCACCAAATCCACCTGCTTCTTAAAAATGAAACACCTTTTGAAATCAAGCCTCAGGCACTTCTGACTCCTTAAGCAAGCTGAAAAGCCCAGGTCATCCAAGACAGAGGTTAGCAAAACAGAGCTGTATGCACCTTCGCATCCCTTTTTCTGCACATGGCAAAGCCTATGAGCTTGGGGGAGCAAGGATGGCACACACAGGAGTAATCCTGGTGAAAATCTGCCCAAAGAGCCCATGTTATTACCCAGCTGTTGCACCACTGTGCACACAGGTCAACCTCACCTCTGTGCCTGGGTAATCATGGGGCAGACCCCAAGGCAGATGGAGGACAAGGAGGTGATTTGAGACAGCCAGTGTGGCTTCACCAAGAACCACCCTAGTGACCTTCTATGATGGAGTGACTAAATTATTGGGCAAAGGAAGAGCAACAGTTGTTGTTTCTCAGCTTCTGTTAAAGCCTTTGACTTGGAACTCACAACACCTTTCTCTCTGAATTGGAGACATGTGCATTGAATGGGTGGACTGTTCAGTGGATAAGGAATTAGCCACATCCAGAGGATAGTGGTCAATGGCTTGATATCCAGACAGAGATCAGTGGCAAGTGGTGTCCCTCAGGACTTCGTACTGGCACCAGTGCTATTATTTCCTCAAGAGGTTCAATAAGGTCACATTCCTGCACCTGGGTCAGGGCAACACCTGATATCAATACAGACTGAGGGATGAAGAGATATAAAAGGAGTCCTGTAAAGATTATTTCAAACTAAGAGGGGAGATTTAGACTAGAAAGAAGGAAGACATTACAGGTCAGGTTGGGAGAGGCTCTGAGCAACCTGCTCTAGTTGCAGAAGGCCCTGCTCCCTGCAGGGGTGTTGGACTGGATGACCTTAAAAGGTCCCTTCTAACCTAAATCAATCTATGTTTGTATGATTTTATATTTTGAGGGAGACTTCTCCAAACTGTCAGAAGCACTGCAGGAAAGAAAATACTCCAACCCTAAGAAAGCCCAAGTTTTTCTTTCTTCTTTGTCTGCAAAACTTTTTTCAGAGCCCAAGAAGAAAAGTCAAAGACAGAGCTGGAAGGTGTGATGGTGTGTTACCTGCCCAGGGTGGTGCTGGCATGCACATGCATGGGTATGTGCTCTCCTCGGGCTTCCTGAGGTGAAACAGAGTTGCATTTCTTATTCAAAGGACATTTAAAGTACAGAATTTCTGAACTGCTGCTTCTTCTCTGTTTATGGTTGATTGTTTGGTTTTTTTTCCCTATAAATTAAAGTCCTATTTGAGACCACCTTATCTGGTAGCTGATGGGATAATTAGAAATGCTGTGGTATAGCTGACATGTCCAAAGGTACACAGAGGAGCAACAAGAACATCTCAGAGACACAGGTAAATTTAATAACCGTTAAGGACAAATCTAATAACTGATTTGCTGTCTCAACAGCTCTTCAGCTGATAGAAGTGACACTAACATTTTTCCCTGTAGTTTTGCTATCATTTAACCCCATGAGAGTGCAGGATCTGCAGCAGCACTCTGCAAGCTCTCATAAAACACCCACAGCTGGACGTTTCCTGAATCAGTAGCACATCTGCCCAAGGTCTCTTGGCAAACCTTGTGAGCTGCCTCTGGAAAAGCCCAGATGTTGCTGGCTGCAGGTCAGCCAGCAAATATTTCCTCCCTGTCGTATGTGTCCATAGGCAGGAATAATGCTATTTGTGGCAATCTCCCACCTTTTCTGTTAAAAATAGTTGGAAAGCAGTTCAGGGCTTCCTGGCAAACGATAGGAAGAGTGATGGTACCAAGTATTTACAGAGAAGCAGGAAATCTCATGCTGGTGCTTCACTCCTTTTTCCATTTCCCCTCACATTTGGTGGTCTAGACAACCTTTCAGGATTCATATCAAACATTGGAGTGCAATGACTTTATGGTAGGAGATCCCTAACTCCAACCATGGAGCACCAGGAGACATGCAACTATCAATAAACTCAGCAGAGAAGTGCATAACTCAAAGCAGCACTGATAGCAGCAGCTGGTGGGAAGCTGGAGAGATATAGTTGCCCTCCCACGAAGGCAGATGTCCAGCAGCCTTGCCCTGCACAGGCTCAAAAGGGCACCCATGAACTGACCACGATGTCCAAACCTGCTCCATTCTGCAGGAGAGCTGCATAGTTTCCAAGGTGACCTCAGGTGACAGCAGAGACCAAAGAGCAAACCTCCTCCTGCATACCAGCAGAAAACCTCCTCCCACCTGGGAAGGGCTGCAGCCCTGAACCTGGACACATCCCACACCTCTCAGCTTGACAGCTCCCCATGAGAGAGATCACATAAAGTCCATCAGGCTAAACCCTTGCTCTACAAACTAACGTGCCTGGACGGGCCAACCATTCTGGACTAGGCATCATAAAAGCAGTGACAGTTAAATTTCCTCATGCACAAGCAGGTTTTCCTGCCCTCCCAACTCCCATATACCTTGTGTTTTACAGTAAAGCTCTTAAAAACACAGTTGCATAACATGCACAGGCCATCAGCTTGCTTGGGGATGGTGTGGTTGGTTATCTGTACAAAGGCTGTGGAAAATTCCCTGATGGGGCTGTGAAGCAAAGGCAGCTGGCTGAAGAGTCAAGGCAGACTGTCCCTCCACTGATGTCCACCGACCCCACAGCTTGTCCCAGGCACCTCTCCACAGATTTGTTGCCAGCAGCGATATTTTAGCCAGGAATGACCTCTGGAGGTCCAGGATCCAGCCTCTGCTTGATGCAAAGCCAAACACACTGCAGGTGTGCTCTGCCCAAGGTGACCACAATTCAAGAGGCAACATGAGCTGCTGGTCCTGAGATGAGCCTGGAAACCTTTCATTCCCTTAACAAAACACACTTCTGCCAGCCATCAGCTACAGCATGAGGGCTGGTGGGGGGCATGCAGCTCTGCAAGGTGGCTCTTAAAGATAAAAGAAAGAAATAATGGGATTTTTCAATAAAGGGATGGGTAATGGTGTGCACGCAGGGAAGTCCTGCCTCTTCCCTACAGCATGTCCAGAGAAGGGTAACAAAGCTGGTGAAGGGTCTAGAGCACAAATTTTGTGAGGAGCAGCTGAGAAAAGGAGGCTCAGGGGAGAGCTTCTTGATCTTGACAACTCCCTGACAGGAGGTTGGAGCCAGATGGGGTCAGTCTCTTCTCCCATGGTACAAGAAATAGAACAAGAGGAAATAGACTCAAGTTGCACCAGGAGAGATTTAGGTTGGACATGAGGAAAACTGTGTTCCCTGAAAGGGCTGTCAAGGCCTGTCCCAAGCTGCCCTGGGCAGTGGTGGAGTCCCCCATCCATGGAGAGGTTTCAAAGCTGTGTAGATGTGATGCTGAGGGACATGGTTTAGTGGGGACCTGGCAGTGCTGGGTTAACGACTGGACTTGATGATCTTCAAGATCTTTTACAACCAAAACAATTCTGTGATCCTATGATTCTGTCATTCCCTGCCTGCATCCCCCATGGATGGCACAGAAGAGGCAAAGCCTAGCATGGAGAAATCTAAGCAGCTGGAGGTGTCTGCTGGTGAGACCACCACTGGGGCTCTGCCATGAGCCAGCAGCAAGGTGTCCCTGGCTAGGACAAGCTGCCTCAGCAGGAAAACCATCCGCTGTGCACTGTTGGGAGTGAGTCACCACCCCAAGTGTGAAAAGGAGTTTAACACCTGAAGACAGACAGACAGACATATAGCCTCCCTTCCCTCTGCAGCTTTGTTAGAGAACAAAATTAATCTGCCCTATTGCAGGAAAGTGCTTTGGCACTGATTGCTCTCATATCTGTTTATTAAACAAAGGGTTCAGGAGGAAATTCCTTGCTGCAGTGACAGACCACGTTTCCAAGGTTATCCCAGAGCTCAAAGCAAGATGACAGTCATTTTTTATCCCCTTAATTAGAGAAAGTGTGTTAGCAGATTAACATTAAGCAACATTTACATATGGTAATACCATGATGGGATGGTGCTTTCTAACCCAATTGAACACCATCTCGCTCAGCACCTTGCAGCAGGCAGGACTGTGTTCTCAGCACTGTTCCCAGGGGATTTGGATTTTGAGTTAAAGATCCAAAGGCAGTCCAGACCCAGCCAGTCTATGCCCATTGACTACAATGATCTTTCTTTCTGTCCTTGGCTTTCCCTGTAGCTGGTTCCACCTCAGGGCCCTTTCCCAGAGGTAAATTTTAGACCAGCATCCCTCTGCTGCTCAGGTTGCCTCAGGTTTGCTCACCACTGGAAGCAGAGTGGTGCAGATCTCAGACCAGGATGGCTGACAGGGCTTGGGCATGGGGTGGATGGGGAGTGTTTCCAGGTTCCCTTAACTGCCTTTGATGAAATGCTCCATCTTCAACACATCTCTCCAAAAAAAGCCTGAGCCCAGCCACTCCCAGCTCCTCTGCAGCCATTTTCAAGGTTCCCAGACTTAGAACTGTCGAAGGCTGCAGACACGTTTATTATCTTTTTGCAGTGCCATCTGGCATTTGTGTATCAGAAGAAGATTACATATATGTCAAACGGGGAAAAATATCTTTTCCTGTAACAGTTGCAGAAGCAAGAGGGGGAAAAAATACATTAAAAAAATCAAAAATCCCGTGGACCATATGGAAGGCTTTTTCTTAAGCAATCCATCTTGAGCAATTAGGAAGTGTCACAGCCAATATGCAGATCCTGGGCTCACTGCAAGTGCTGGGACAGAAGCAGGGTGGCGGGGTCAGGCTACCTGAGACACTAATGCTGACTCTGCCTGAAATAGCCTGGGAACACGAAATGCCCTCCTCTCCTCCCTGAAAACAGGGGAAGAAGAGAAAAAAGAAGGAACAAAGCAAGACAGCTTGCAGTGTGCTAAGTGAATCAGAGCAATGGCCTTTCTTTGCCTTTCGGGGTTTTATCACCACACGTCTTGCGAAAGCAATAGGTGTGAACCCGCCATGGAGCCTGGCCAGGTTTTCAGTGCCTCCCAATGCTGGGGATAGTGGAAAATTACTGGCTTCTCCTCCCAGCACCACCAGGCAAGCCAGCTTAGGCAAGGTGAAGGAATCGACCGCGTGGCCCGGGAAGCAACAAACGGAGACAACATTGCCAAGGCATCTCGTACACAAGGAGCTGGTGAGTGGGTGTGCTCACAGTGCCCTCCTCTCAGTGGGGTGGCCACGGTGTCTCCCTGCTTTGCAAGGTTGCAACCTCACCCTACCATGGCTAAGAGCATCCCCTGCAACTCGCCTGCTGAACCCTCCATCTGGTGACGGAGACCAATGGGAGGAGAAGCACAATGTTGACCAGGGAGAAGTCTTGGTGGGAAGGTGGAAATGGCAATCAGGGACATGCAGGTGCTCCTTTCGCACCCCATGGCTCAGTTACCTTTGTGGTGCTTGCTGGCACTTGGGAGCAGCCAGCTCTTGTTAGGAAAAGGGGCAGCAGCCACTACTCCAATGTCTGGGATGGGAAAGCAGCTCCCACCATGTCCTGACAAAGCAAATGGGCTCACACACCAATACCATCTAGGCAGCCTGGCCCCACATTTCTGGGTGGCTGGAACACCAAACAGCATCACTGCCCAGGGCAACACGACCTTCCCACAGCCTCCTCTCTTTCTTTCCCCTTCCACATTGCTGCTGCTCTTACGCAAACGATCAGCAAAATAAAGAATAAGCTTAAAAGCCTTTCCCACCAGTGACAGAAAACAATTCTTTTACTCAGGTCTGCTTAGTCAAGAGTCCTGATCAACAGCAACAGCTCCAACAGCATCTCTGCTATTTATCATCTGTAACAGGGGTGTATGATCAGGGAAAAACCATGAGGACCAGTATGATACAAAGGGATGCCCTCCTAGGTAGATTTGTCTGCGCTTTAGGTCATTTTTGTATCCTTCACCTTAAATGACTTGTGCAGTTGTCTTGTGAGAAATCAGTTTGTTATTGCTTCTGAGCCCCTCCACCACACAGCTGGGATTCCAGCCATCCAGTTACACACTAGAAATATGCTTCCACATATTTTATGTGCAGTGCTGATACCTCAGAGTGTGCTGGTTCTATCCTGCTACAGATGGCTGTGGTCCACCCCACATCCAGGGCAAGAAGAGCCTTGCCATGCACTGCACCCCTGGGTGCACCACGTTCAAATGGGTCTGCAGAAGAGGAAGGGCAGCTGCCAAGTTTGCTTAGTACCATTGCAAAGGAGCCGTTCAAGAATACCTGTTGTCAGGAAGTTTGCTCAACAATGTCCCAGGAGAAATGTTTCTGAGGTTGCCCATGCCTGGCTTGCTTGCTCAGGCTTCCCTGTCCTTCCCAAGGATGCACCTGGAGACTGCTCCAGGCTCCAAACCCTCCTCTTCAGAGTCTTATTGAAGGCTTTTACTCCTGAGAACAGGACACTTATCCCCATCTTGGCCTCTCTGCAGAAGCTGATGTGCACTCCAGCTCTGCAGAGCACCCCCAAACTCATTCCTTCCTTCCTTTGACTAGCATCACAAATGTTTCCAACGTTTACCATCCCACTTGCTCTGTCAGCCCAAGACCTGCCCAGCAGGAAGTCCTGTGCCCTTCTGCAGTCAGTTTCTCCTTTTCTTACCTTGCCCCTTCATTAGAAAAGCCCCCTCCTCTGGAAAATCCCACCTGTCTTCTCCTCTCCCTTGCTCAAGCTCACCAGGAGCTCCTCCATCTCTGCAGGTTTGGGCAAGAGGCCTACCACACACCAGCATCCTTGCCCCATGTTGGGGGAAACCCCCATCCTGCACACCCAGCTCCATGCAAGCTGCAGAAAATGGGGAAAACGGGCATTGCCCACTCCCTGGTGCAAGAGGTTCAGCTGCCATGCCTTTCACAAAACAGCTTTGGCCAAGTGGACATGCTGGCACCACACTCCTGCCCATCCACCACAAGATGCTTCAGGCAGCTCAAAAAAAACCCTAGTCACCAACATAACAATTCCCAACATAAATACCTGTATAGCCACACTGGAATTCACAACCCATGTGCTGTCAGGTGTTAAGAGCCAGGCCTGTGAGTCCCTGCCCTGCAGTGCCTCCAATCTGCAGAAAAAAAAAAAAAAGGGATAAGAAAAGCAAACAGTTAGGATGAGAGGCTGGATGTCAGCTCAGGAACATCTGAGTGGAAACAAGAGATGGTTGTCTGCAAGGATGTCAGGTTCTTATCTACTGTTTCTTTAGATTTTATTCCTATTCTGGGAAAATTGGGGAAAAGGGTATCTGGGGTCAAATGAAACATTTTATTTTGCTAAAACTGAAAGATTTCATTTCATCTTGTCTCAGCATTAGAATAATTTCCATTTCAAAAGCAGGCTGTGATTTTGAAATGAAAATTCAGACCAGCCCATCCCCAAAGGCTAAAATGGGCTGTTTTGACATACCTTCCTTTTTTTACCTCTAGGGCCCTTTTGCCTGAAATCAATATATTCCTCCAGCAAGCTTTACATTTGACAAGCAGCAGCTTTTCACCAGATAAAGCTCCCCTTAAATCCTCATCCACCAGGGGCCAAGCCACGGACAAGCAGCAGAGGTACAGCCTCCTTCTCAAGGTCCCTCTGCCCTCAGATCCAGTTTACTCCATCTTTGCTGCTTATTCTGCAAAGACATCTTCTGGCAATCCAGACACGTGCCTCTCATTAGCACTTAATACACAGCAAGAGGAGATTATACCTATTTCTCTCATCCAAAATAATCTTCCAATGTTTGAAAATAAATTGCAGTAATATGTACCAGCAGGTGTTACCTCTTCGATGTTGTCTTGTTTGTAGCCACTCAGAAGACAACATTCTCATAACATTGGAGGTAAGCAGATGGCACTTATTAATTTACATTGCAAATACACTCTAATATGTACATTGAAAAGCCAGTTCTGTGGGAGGCAGCTTTACCTGGCTCACAGAATGTATCACAGCCCAAACTCCTCACCTGAGATCAGAAATGGTGCTGGGGCTTCACTGGTGCTGGAGAAACCCCTGATTTTCCTAGCAATTTTTATGTATTTATTTTTTTAATTGTCTCTTTCAAGTGCAAACTGTGTTGCAGCAAAGCTGGTGAGCTGGGCACACACAGCATTATCCTGGAACTGTGCTCAGAAAGTGAGGAAAATGGGAAAACTGACCCAGGATGCTGTGCTCTTTTTCTGCAAGAAGAGATGCTGAGCATTAACTGGAAATGGCCCCAAATTGTGCGAGGTTTAGGTTGGACATGAGAAAAAAATTTCTTCCCTGGAAGGGTTGTTAAGGGTTGTCCCAAGTTGCCCAGGGCAGTGGTGGAGTCCCCATCCCTGGAGGGCTTTGAAAGACATGTAGCTGTGGTGAGACGTCCTCCCATCTCACTCCTCTGAATTCCCAGGGAGGAACCGTTCCTTGTTCCATGGGCATACATGTGCCAGTTTTTCTAGCAGCAGTAAAGGAGTTACACCAGAGGAACAAAGGCATTTTGCACCCCCTTGGAGGCCTATTTCCATAGGTGTCAATCAGTGCCCCAGGCACCAAACTGAAGAAAATTACACCCAAAGTTATTAGAGGCAGCAAGACTCCAGGCAGCACGAACACAGCATATGTCCAAAAGTAAACAGATTGCATGAAACTTTTCTAACATGCTGAGGGGCCATCAGTGCCGAAATCACTGTTCCTGAGATGTGGAGCTGACTGCAGGGAGAGGAACGTGCGGTGGGAAGGAGCTGCTGGTGCTGTTTGTCCCCCTTGCTGTGGAGCACACCACAGTTGGTGGCTCTGCTGAAAGACATGCTGACCTGCCATGCTGCAAGAAGAGTGAGCATGTGGAAAACGAAGTGCTTGCAAAGCAGGCAAGGTATTTAATGCTCAGCCAGGCCAGCATCAAATCCTGCACCAGTAACCATCATGGCTGGATGGAAAATTATCAAGGCAGATGGCCTTAGACTGAAATAGCTCTGTCCCATCTCCCCTTCCCGCCCCCCACTTCTATCTTCTGCAAACCAACATAGTTGAAAATTGATGACTAGCTTTCTGGAAGAGGCACTGATAAATTGGCAACAAAGGCAACTCAGCATCACCGAGGAAATAAAAGAGCTGTAACTTTTGGTTAAAGGTGTCTCAGAGGTCCTGAGCTAGGGCAAGAGCAGCCCAGCCTTCCTGCTCTGGATACCATGGCTCAGTCCAGCTCCGGGCTGTGCACAGGAGAAGGGCAGTCCAAGGACTGCAGCAAAGCTTCCAACATAACCTTGTCAAGAGCATCCAGACCATGCAACAGTCTCTCAGTGTACCTAATCCAGGGACTCACCCCAAAATACATCTCCCACCCATCCTGTTGGAGACCTTGCCACTCAGGTCAATACTTGGCTTCAGCCTGGAGAGGTGGGGGACCTGGTCCTTCAACATACATCCTGTGCTGCAGGTTGGCTTGCTGTCTTCTTGTCAGGACATCACAACAGCATCATACGGGACTGCAGGAGCTTACCACTGGAGGTGAACACCTCACACGCCCTGCTCCACTCTGCTCCTGGACCCCCTTGACAACTCATGGAGCAGGAAAGGGGACCCTGGGGAGCTGGGTGCTGAGCCCAGAGGTGGACACCACAAGACAATAGCTGCCTATGTTCCAAAAATAGCTGGCAATGGGAGTGCTTTCCAAGGAGGAACCCAAATGTGTAGAGTGCAGAAGGCAGGCAGCAGCACGTTGGATGCCAGAGGGACCGGACAAGCACATTGCAGAAAGCCAAAGGAGCGCACCAACAAATGGGTAATGTGGCAGCCAGAGGCCCAAACGAGCAGGTGGTGAAACTGCACGTCTTGCTGAAAGACATGCTGGGCTTGGAAACTGGTTGTGCAAGGCTGGCAGGGCTGCCCACAGGCTGCCAGGGAGCTCGTCTGGTGCCCTGCTCCTTCAGAGAGACTCAAATGTGCTCCCTTCCCCCAGGGCAGGACAGAACTGGTCCTACCACGACCACCTCATCATGCTCCACTCCTCTCCCCACCATTCTTTTATGGGTTCCTGAAGTGCTTCCAAAAGGGAGGGATGTGCAATGGTCCTGCCTCCATAGTTGAGCCTCTTATCTATTTCCCAGGTACTTAAACCAGGAGTGGTGCCAGATGGCAGTGTGGCCCTGTACCTGGCAGGGCATGGAGAGCTTATGGAGCTGGTGATTAGCTTGCATGGGTTCAAAGCTTGAAGGCACACAGCTCTTTTGTTTGAAATTGCATCCTTCCCTTGATGCTGCAGAGCAGTGCCAGTACAGGGGTTGCCTTCACCTTCAGATCATTCCCTGGGTCCCACACCAGGTTCAGTGGGAGACTGAGGAATAGATGGAGCAAAAGCACCAGATGCCAAGCACTGTGCCTGACTCACTCCAGACACATAGGCCTGATATTCCCAAAGAGGACAGCAAGAGCATACCAGATGCCTTACACTGCCACTCCCCAGTACTCCCATTCTCTCTACTTACACCAACTGGTGCTCACTAGGTGTTTGTCCCTGGGGACTTACCAACAGTCACCCTGTTGAGAGCTGTGAATGCCCAGACAAAAACAGGTAGGTCAGGACAATGAAAGCACTTCTAGCCCATGTACTCAATGCAGCAATTGCTGGGACCTCCAAGGAAAAAAGATAAATGAACCAAACCTCAGGAAGCTGTGTTAAAAAGTACAGAAGTAGGACTTTGAAGATTCAGAATTAAGACTTAGGTTCATGTGCATTTTGAAAGAGCTTTCTGTTGTTTCAGTCTGCGTGGGTCCCAGCTGCAGGGTACACCCTGCAAGCAGAGGAACAGAAGTGCTCTTGCTTGTTCCTTTCTTTCAGACAAACCCAGAAACACTGATGGAGATGGCTCAGCAACTAGCACAGAAGTTGGGGTGAACATTCAGTCTTCTGTAGCACAACATACACGTGGGACATGGGATGACCTCTCGTTGCTTGGTGGCTATCAGAGAGAGTGTGCAGATCTAGTTTCTTGCCCTGAGTTTGCAGGACAGATGCAGTCCTATGAGCAGCTTCAGACACTCTGGCTTTTTACCAAAGTTGTTCTCCAGCAAAGAATGTTAAAACTTGTTCAAGATCGAGGTGCAAAATTAAAGTGCCTGGGCATTGTGGTGTCCCTGCAGGATTTAAAATCCACAAGTCACTAGATTTGAGCCCAGAGAGCCTGAGATCTGGGGCAGCACCTGCCCACAACCCCCTCTCTGCTGCAGCCACCCTGGTGCCCAAGGCTAGTGAGGGATCTGTGGGACCTGAACCATGGGAGAACGTTGCCCATGCCTGCAGAGTCTGCACACAGCAGAGGAAATTCCCTCCAGCTGCCAGCTCTGGCTGATAACATAATCTCCCTTCATCTCTTATTGCCACTTGCTCCACCCCTTCATTCCTTCTTTTTGTTCCGGGTGCACCCAAAAGCCCGTGCTCCCCCGGCACAGCCGAACCCCGACTACACCGCGTCACATTGACGTCAGGGAGGCAACGAGGGGCACGTTAATGGGGCTTCTTTCACAACCTGTCAGCCCCGGGGCACTCGTTAAAGGTCGGGGCTGCCGCAATAGGCAGGTAACGGCACCAGAGGCCGATTACCAGCGGCCCCGAGGGAACCCACGCTGGTTTTTCCTCCCTGCCAGACCAGGAACAGAGCGAACAGGCTGGAGGCTGGAGAAGGGCAGGTACCTGCCTTGGCTGGCAGGGCTTCTGGTGTGCGAACAAGGCAGTTCGTAGCAGGGATTTACTTGTGTGTTGCTGAGCTGGCAGCACCTGAACAGGGGGAATCACCTCTAGAAAGTGGGAAAAAAAAAATAAGAAAATTTTAAAACTCCACTTGTTGCAGACTCTGCAGCTTTTGCATTGTTGGGATTTTTTTCTGGTGTTGTCATGATCAAGTGGCGTCTCTCAGGGGTCTGTACTGGGACCAGTACCACTCACCAATCTTCATCAATGACATAGTGGGTTCAAGAGCAGCAAATTAACAGTTGAGTGATGTGGTTGACATGCCTGAGGGATGAGATCCATCCAGAAGGACATGGACAAGATTTATAAGTGGGCTCCTGCAAACCTCATTAAGCTTAACAAGGCCAAGTACAAGATTCTTCTCCTGGGTCAGGGCAACCCCCAACATCAGCCAAGGCTGGGGGATGAAGCAGCCCTGTGGAGAAGAACTTGGGGGTGCTGGGGGGTGAAAAGCTGGACACAAGCTGGCACCATGAGCTCACAGCCCAGAAGTCAATCATACCCTCAGCTGTATCCAAAGCAGGGTGAGCAGCAGGTCATGGGAGGGTAAGAGAAGGGATTAAGAAGATTCTGCCCCTCTGCTCTGGTGAGACCAGCAGTGCTGGGTCCAGCTCTGGAGTTCTCAGCACAGGAGAGGTAGGGAACTGTTGGAGTGGGGCCAGAGGAGGCCCCTGAAATTATCCGAGGGCTGGAACCCTCTGCTGGGAGGCCAGGCTGAGAGAGCTGGGGTTGTTCAGCCTGGAGAAAGCTGCAGGGAGACCTTTTATG
>JANHGL010006341.1:7238-17561 GCA_024611195.1 Ceyx melanurus
TCTTGTCCTGTCACTGGATGACACTGAGCAGAGTCTGGCTCCATCCTCCCTACACTCACCTTTAACATATTGATAGATACTGATGAGGTCCCCTCTCAGTCTCCTCTTCTCAGGCTAAAGAGGCCCAGCTCTCTCAGCCTCAACTCAGATGCTGTGAATTTATTTCTCTATTGTAAAGATTATGCAGGCTAGAATGCAAATTGTAAAGGATTTATTAAGTAACAGCTAAAGATGAGCAAATAATTCACCTTGAATAATTTATGTACTTATTTTTTATTTCAAGAATGTCTGAGAGGATATTTTGGTCTCTCCACCATACCTGTTAACTGAAATTACCCTACAAAATTCCTCACATGGTTTGCTGTTACATGCCTGATGTTCACAGCTATGCTTAATTCTGACTGGCAAACAAAATTTGTGGCATAGGCTGTTCTGGCTGAATGATCAGCAACAATCAGGTTTCTAGCACAATGCTTTTTTTTTTTCCTTGCCTTGTTTTATCTATTGTACTTTTATCAAGAACTTGACAAGTTTAGCTGAACATGAAATAAATAATAATAATTTTAAAGTTGCTATTCTACAGATAAGAATACTGAGGGTACAAAGAAGTTTGGGGGGGAAGTCCTGACCCATTTCCTGCAACATCCTTCAGTAGTGTGGCCATTATATTATGGAATGATGAATCAGAAGAAAGTCTTTCTGATTCAGAAGAGTGAAAAATTTGGTTAATCTCATTCTTTCTTACCAGGATAGAGAAACCTTTAACAGACGGCTTTATAGCCTGAGGGCAGAAGGTACACACATGTGGAAGGAAAGGGATTTGTTAGTCTGGAAAATGAAACACAAAATATGATACACATTTATCCAAAATGACATCTCACAGACTCATAAACAGATCCCACTTCATTTGCTTTCTTCTCTGACTACAATATTCACAGAGAAAATGACAGAGTTCATTACAGTAGTTCAAGCCAGAGAACTGACTAAAAAAAAAAACCAAAAAGGTATGGAGAAAAGAGGATCAAGAGTTACTGTCCATTCAGATACCAAGGAATCAGCCTCATTCATTTGTAGCTATTGATTAAACAGAGCAGCAAGGAGTTTTCTTATTGTGATTCATGTGGGAGGAAGCAATAGCAGATAAAAGGTGACACAAACTGAGGCTTTAGAGTTTGCTCTACATTTGCCATGTTAACTCAACATGGCAACAGATAGCAAATTCTTGAGGTACAAATTAGAAAAGCAGAAGTTGCTAGAATCAAACAGCACTAAACAGCACATGTGATTCCAGAACCAAAAAGAATAGGCTATCCTCCTACCTTTCATCTTGATTAGTTTCCTGTGTGGCACAAATTCATCCTATACTATATATGCAATCCTGTGCAGAAGTATAGAAAACTGAACTCAGCACATTTATTAGCCTCCTTATTTTCCAGTAGACATTCCTCTTAGGAGAGTCAGGTGTATGTGTTCCAAAAAAGTAAGATTACCAAGCTGGTTTTTAACACCTCCACAATGCTCCAGCCACCCTATGATTCATCTACATCTATGGGATTATCACAGTCTTTTCTTCCAGCTTTGCCTCAGAATGTAGTTCACACCACAATCAGCTTCTTTTTAATGCCTCCAACCAAAAGCTGTCATTCCAAGTTAACTCAAATTGGCCACATTTTTACATCACTTTGACGTTAGAAGAGAAATATTATTTCAACATGAGCACTTTAATAAGTGTAATTGGACAGTTTCCAACAAAAGTGGATTATTATTGGGAAGGTTGAGAGGGAGGCAGGGAAGCCAAGTACTGTAAAAATAATTTTCCTGAAGTCCTCAATTGAGTTTTTAATGCAAAAAGATGTGGTGACACTGGACTTAAAGAATGACTCAGTGCTCAAGAAGAATTTCCATTGATCTGAAGAAATAGGGTTGAAGCAACGTGGAGATAAGATGATTGTGCTTCCTATTTACCTATGTGGAACAGGCAGGATAATAAAGTACACCTCACCAAGCTGTAAAGCTAACTTGACTGAAGCTTTTTAGAGAATGAGTTAAGTGCTTGAGTAGAAAAGGGTATAAAAATGCTCTATGCATCTATATTTATGCACAATGCATATTACTAGCTGGGAAACTCACCCAATATAGCAACGACTTCATCATCCTGGATGACTTCCAAAGACCCTGAAACCACAAAGCAAAGGCTGTCCACACTTTCACCAGCATGGTAGATCAGGTCACCCGGGGCACAGTGCACAGTCTGAAATTCCATGGCAAGTGCTCGAAGGCAACCATCGCTGGCCAGCCTGAAGGCTGGGTGCTCCTTGAAAACTTTTCTGTTCAGATGCACACAGATATCTGCTCTCATGTCCTTAGGGCATATCTGCAGAACCTGGAAAGGAAATGAGGCAATCAGTTTCCATGCATGGATTGTATGTGCCTATTATTCCTAGTTTGCCACACCGGGCTTAAGAAACTTTTCTCCTCCTTATAAAATTTCTAATCTCAGTCTGCACATTAATTTTTATATTATTTATACACACAGGCCACTAACTTAGTCTGCTTTGCAATACCTGAAGGAACACAAGGCTTTCATGTCAGCAACATGCTCTGCCGCATATTGAATTACCAGGATAAGGTGTTGGTTTTTTAAGACAACAAAACTGAAACACAACAGTACTGAAAGAGGTGGAAAAAAGCTTCCTGAAGGATTGTTTCTAGAGACAAAAAGTCTGCCAAAATTATATGCTCCAAGTGAAAGAATATTGTATAAGAAGGATAATCTCATATTCCTTTAGAAAAAAAGTTATTTTTTTATGAGTCAAGTTTCATTGACTCATAACACTGAGATTTGCAGGTATTCAAATACACCCCTCAGTGGCAGTAACAAGTTTTTGTTCACACAACAAAAGGACTTTAAGGTATGATGCTGTGTTTGACAACTTTTGATCTTCCAAATGCAATATTCTTCATGGTAGTTCACAAAGTGTGCTCCTAAGGGTACACAAACTGATGCTTAGCACAGCGGATACCAGTCAGGGCTATTTCTGAAGGTTTTAAATATAATACAGACAGCAGAGTGGAAAGAATACAGAATTACTACTGCACGTTACAGATTAAAAGTTCCTGGCAAAAACATTAGAAATACGTAACATGAACAGGGTTTTGGGATGACAAAATCATTGGAGGATAATCTGTGATAAGTACATCTCAGGACGTATTATTTGAGACAAATATTGTGTATTAAAGTCTGCCTCATTTTTTTTTTCTCCTCAGCAATAACTATTCTATCCAACTAAGGGGCATTCTGGGTGAGCCTCAGAGTAACTCCCACACATGGATGTGAGCATGATCTGGCAGTGACATCTGTCACTCCACTGATCACCAGCGTTGATTCAGCTGACCTGGCTGGCTGGGTGTGCCCTTCCTCCCTCACCACTCCATGTGCATCCCTCCTGAAACTGCACACTCAAAAAGGATGACCTACCCTGATAGTGGCACACTCTTCATTGGTCAAGGGAATATGGTCATCCTCCTCCCATGCTAGAACCTCCAAACAAGCCCCAGATGCATTTGCAGGAGAATGTAAGCTAGTCAAGCTTCCAAGACTGCAGATGTATGCAAGTGAGGTACTGCATGAGGCAGTTTCCATTATTAGAAAGGTATCACCCTGACATCTGTTGGAAGAACAGCACAGCAGGGCACCAGCAACCCATGAAGTACCTGGAATGCACTGACAACAATTTCCTTCTACAAGCGCTAGTGGAACCAGGAAGAAAAGGTGCTATGCTAGACCTTGTTCTCATCAAGAATGAGAGGCTGGTGGGTTATGTGAAGCTCAAGTTCAGTCTTCGCTGCAGTGAGCACAAAATGGTGGAATTCAAGATCCTTAGGGCAACAAGGAAGGTGCACAACAAGCTCACTACCCTGGATTTCAGGAGAGCAGATTTAGACCTTTTCTGGGATCTGCTTGGTAGAGTACCATGGGATCAAGCCCTAGAGGGGAGAGGGGCCTAAGAAATCTGGTCAGTATTCAAGGATGTAGGCACTCTACAGAAGGAAATAGGAGACTTGGTCATGAGGGATATGGAGAAGGTAGAGGTGCTTCATGATTTTTTTTTGTCTTCACCTGCATGGTTTCTAGCCAAAGTGCCCAAGTTGCAGAAGGCAAATGCAGGGACTGGGAGAAGAAAGATCCACCCATGCTATGTGAAGATCAGGTTTGAGACCATCTAAAGGATCTGAAGTTGTATAACTCTGTGGGACATGATGTCCTGAGGGAACTGGCAGATGTTACTCAGCCACTTTCCATCATATCTGAAAAGTCATGGCAGTCTGGTGAAGTTTCCACTGACAGGAAAAGAGGAAACATAACCCCATTTTCAAAAGGGGAAAAAAGGAAGACCTGGGAAACAAGCCAGTCAATCTCACCTCTGTGCCTGGTAAGATCATGGAGCAGATCCTGCTGAAGTCTCTGCTAAGGCACATGGAAAATGAGGAGATGATTAGTGGCATCCAACCTAGCTTCACTAAGGGCAAATAATTCCTGACAAATTTGGTGGCTTTTTATGATGGAATTACAGCATCAGTAGATAATGGAAAAGGAACTGACATCATCTACTCAAACCTATGCTAAGTATTTGACATTGTCCAGCAAAACATCCTGCTCTAAGTTGAAGAGACATGGATTTGATGGCTGGACCACTCCATGGATAAGGAATTGTCTGCATGGTTGCAGTGAATGGCTGAAGGTCCAGGTGGAGACCAGTGACAAGCTGTGTTCCTCAGGGATTGATATCAAGACTGGTGCTGTTTAACACCTTTGTTGGTGACATGGACAGGCAGGTCGGGTGTACCTTCAGCAAAGGGAAGGGATGCCACCCAGAAGAATCTTGATAGGTTTGAGAGGCGGGCCCATGCCAACCTCATGAAGTTCAACAATCAAGTGCAAGGTTCTGTGTCTGGATGTAGGACCAGATCAGATTCTGACCCTTTACTCTGTTCTTCTGAGACCTCACCTGTAGTACTGTATCCAGTTCTGGAACCCCCAACACAAGAAGGGCGTGGACCTGTTGGAGTGGGTTTGGAGAGAGGCCACAAAAATGATCAGAGGGCTGGAACACCTCTCTGACATGCTGAGAGAATTGGGGTTGTCCAGCCTTAAGAACAGAAGACACCAGGGAGACCTTATTGTGCCCTACCAGTATTAGAAGGGGGCCTACAAGAAAGCTGGGGAGGGAGTTCTTACAAGGGCTTGTAGTGATAGGATGAGGAGTAGTGGCTTCAAATTGTAAGACAGTAGATTTGGATTGGAAATTAAGAAGCAGCTTTTCACTATGAGGGTGGTGAGGCACTGGAAAAGGTTATCCAGGGAAGCTGTAGATGCCCTCTCCCTGGATGTGTTCAAGTCCAGGTTGGATGAGGCTTTGAGCTACGTGCTCTAGTGGAAGGTGTTACAGTACTATGGTTGCTACTCCAAAGGCAAATGACTCTACCACCAATATAATCATCTTTGGCCTGCTTCCAAGCAGACCTTCTGTTAAAACTATTGCTTCCAGAAGAGATATATTTCTATAGTAAGTGTAGGGCACTCAAGGATGATCTCTCTCAGCTGCCTCACAGGGAGCAGCAGCCAAACCTGGCAGTTCTGTTTTCCAGTCTCACAAAAATTAGTTGGGGCAGCAAGACTAGCATTTAACATGGAGCACAGGCAGTGGCAATGGCTGTCTTTGTAATGACCTCATTTACTCTGGAAACCAAAACATTCTGTATTTGCAGATGCTTGCCAAACTTTGCTACTGGAATTACACATGCATGCTTCACAGTTACTTGAATTTCATACACAACAAGGGTTGTTGTATAGAATAGTAGTAAGAAAACCTGAATACACATGAGAATATTTGAAATTAGGCTCTTTGTTTTCCCTAAGAGCAAGTTAACTAATTTTCCATTCTCCATTTAGAGAATTTGTCTCCAGACTTTACAAAAATTAAAGGGATTAAAGACATTTGAGAGTTACAGACAAATGGCTGAAGACTTTCTTTTTTATGGGAGGTAAGAATGTATCTTTATGGATTAATTTTAGAATCTTTCAGCAGCTCTTGGCTAAATTTTGGTGTACTGCATATTTCCAGACTTATAGACTTTGCTCCAATTATTATAAGCAAATTATTCCCTCCTTGGCATGCCTGCATTTAACTCTGAACTGACAAATTGGTGGCCTACAAAACCAGTGAGAAAGCTGATCCTGTGCTAAGCTCATATTTTAAATATCTGCCTCACCTATAAAAAGCTGCACAGCATTACAAAGCAGCACAACTGCCACTGTTCTGTCTCAGGAGCAATACAGGTTTTATTCATTGCATGACATCCTAGATGTTATACACAGGCATCAAAACAACAGAGCTCAGAGCTGAGAGTTTATGGATTGGCACAGCCATTAGTCAGTCATATATGCTAGCTTTAGCAATGCAGATGAAAGTTGATTTCTTAGTTTTACAGTCATCACTACTGCCAGTTCAGCTATGAACACAGCAGTTATTGAAAACAACACCATATTTGATGGCCTGGTAATTGGGTTTTTTCCTGTTAATGAAGATAATTCTCAAAGGTTATAGTAAGTTGTGCTTGGCTTTGTTATCCCCCTGTCTTCAAAGGCATTGAAGCATTTGTCTCCTTATCAGAAGAAGCCAAGAATGAACTTTGAAGATAAGCTAAAACACATGGTTTTACATGGTAATTTTTTATTGTTGCTTTGTTAAAATGATGAGAGGAGCTTGCACTGGGGGGTGAATAAAAACACTAGTCTTCATTGCACTATGTATCCTTGGATGCTGTCTCTCCACCTCCCTCAAACACACCTACCTCAAACCCATAACTGCAAAAAGATATTTTGTGAAAAAAACAGGCAGAATGGCTTCTAATCAGTGTTGTCCAGTACTAAAATATCCTTTCTGTTTGAAAGCTAGCATGATGGACAGTGCTGCCCAGAATCATGGTCTAGGATCTGCTGAAGATCATTTAGGAAAGCAAACAGTACCCTGTGTACCCACTGGTCTCCAGAGAGCCCAGTGCAAGGCCACATCTGTTCTACTCTTTCATAACGATGCATAAACAGCTAGGCAGAAATGAGATTGTTTGCTCTTTAACTGCATCATCTACAGTTTAGAATATTAAATTAAGCCACCAACCACAAGGCTGGTGACCCAGAGCACTGGTATCATTTCCTGAATGAACCACCCCTACAAACAGTATTTCTTTTCAAGCAGGAGAAAAAGGGTATCTACCTCCATAAAAGCTGGCAACTAATATGAAAGCAGCAAGTAGTTGCTTTTGTACATTTGTTCTGGTGAAGAGCAATTTCTTATTTTAAAAGACACGATGGGAATTTACTTGTACATTCAATGAATTAGGTTGATAACATTTGCTTCACATGAGGTATATTTTAAACAATACATTATCACAGTAATGACTTCCAGTTTTCATTAATATCTTTAACCTGCACACAGAATATTACCTTCATATTCCACACAGGCAAAACAAATTTTACTTCATATTCAGGCCCACAGAGCTGCAAACAACCTCACACAATCAAAATATTGCAGACATCTCATTTGAAGAAATTCTGAGGTTGTGTTAGAACTTGGAAATATTTATTTTGTTATCTTTATGTATTGAAAACAGAGTTCTTTCCTTCATTATTTTTATACTATTTCATGCCTTATCATCAGGATAACATACATACTTTTACCACTAACATATGTTAGTATGACAGAATATGCAAAATACTGTATTTGAAAGTTTAAAAGTAAGGGAAGCTACTACTTGGAACTATTTAAAGAATATTTTTCTTCTTTACTAAGAAAGTACCTCCTGTTTATTTTAATGGAATAGTTTCAGGATGTGACTTCTTTCCTTGCAGTTTAATTTACTTACCTTTTCAGTATCTATTCCTCTGGACATTGACCAAGTGGAAACGATGTAATCCATCACACGTTCACTCAGTCCTTTAGGGACCTGGTAGAGCTTTAGAAAGTCCCGGACACTGTTCAGCATTTCATGATATCTGTTTGTATTAGCATACATTTGCTGAAATATGGTTGTCACATTACCAAAAATGGTTGCATACAGAAGGGCTGTAAAAAAGAAGAAAAACAATAAATAGAACACATAATAAGTTGTGATGATCAGTCTGTGTTCCACTGGGCTTTAGGACTGGAAATGCCAGACCTGTATAAATACTGGTGCTTTGTTAGGATAAGGCCTGATAAGAGGAGGCATTTTGTAGGTCACCTTCAGCACTATAAATTGAGGACCACTACCCACTTTTGTGATGACAAGCCCTGAAACACAGCTATTTGTCCATCAAACAGTTCAGTAGTATCCAAAATCTTACAAAACCCCGATAAAAGCCACAAGAATTTTAAGAAATAGCTTGATGACAAATCTTTTAAAGTTTCTCTCTGGTTTATAGCACCTCTGTTGAAATGCCATCAGTGACAGATTTCCAAGCTTTAAGTGCATTACCATGGTAGTAAGCCGAGTCACCATTATCCACCTCAGTGTGACAACAACAATGCATCAAAGCGTAATAAACAGCTACCATGGGTCAGTGATTTATAGATGGAAGTTTAATAATACATAAAAATGCACATTATGTTTTATATTCTTCAGGTAGAAGAGCAGGAAAGCCGTAGGCAAGAGCTAGAGCCCTCAGACTGCTGCACAGTCCTCCTGACTTCATTCAACACAGTTCTGAAGCCAGCTGGTTCATCAAGCTACATTTCAGAATAAACATGAAAAAAAGGCACTGTTTCCAGGCATGGAGAGAAGCAGATGAAAACACACATGACTTGAGAAAATCCACCTGCTGAAGCCCAAGGCAGAACAGCAGAGGCTGGGGCTGAGGCTGTTCCAGCTTGACAGCTTGCAGAGGCTGGGGCTGAGGCTCTTCCAGCCATTCCAGCCCTGAATGAAAGGAAAGCACAGGAAGCCTCATTTTTTCTGTGATGATTCTGAGCCTCCTGGTTTCCTGTGTTGTGAATCAGGTCAGTGATACGTGAGAGACTGGCTCTAGAGGGAAAGTGACAGAGACAGATGCACCAATAACCACCAGCAAGTGCTTCAGCTTGCTCAGGAAGTTCTTCCTTTCCATCCTTTCCTGTCCCCCCCAAAACAAGCACCAAATTATCAGTATCATATCTGTGCCACTCAAGATAAAAGTAAACACTTGCAAAGATGTATTTATAAAAAGAGAATGCTTTATATGAATACCCTTTTCTGCTGTTTATTTCCTCCCTCACCCTCTCTTTTAAAGGAAAACAAAAGAAAAGAAAAAAGATGAAAAGAAAAGAAAAGAAAAAAATCCCTCATCCCATTCTTTCCTTTGAGAATGCAGCTAGTTATTCAGGTCACTGTTATAGGCAGATATCCTTAAGCCAGCTAAGATGCTTTAGGGTTTTATGACAAGACAAAAAAGACCAAAAAAAAATCAAAAAAAAAATAAAATCAACAAACCCTTTAATAATGTTCAAGAAAAAATTACAGGATTGTCTTTTCCTGGTCATCAAGAGATGCAATTTAAATTTAAGTCTTGCTCAAGACCTTTCCATTGCTGAATTCCTTCTTGGTGCTCTATGATTTCTTTTCTTTTTAATACTTCCAGTAGAGACCAGCTCTCCCCTTTTCCAACTACCCCTCTGTGCAGATAGGTATAATATATTTATATCTACAAAAAATTGAGTAAACTCAGTTTAGAAAAAAAAGTGGAAAGCGAATAAGGATGAAGTGACCAGAAATATGTAGATTTTTTTCCTCTGTTGTACTGTAATTGGTGCCTGAGCTAAACCCTATGGAGAAGCCTGATGCAATAAGTATTGAAGAATGAAGAAAAGCTTTAAAAAAAGAGATTTACTATAAATGCTACTTAATCCATAAGTATTTTCTATTTGAACAGAATCAGCCTCCCCTAACTATGTCCTGTTTTGCTCTCCATTATGCAGATGCAAACACAATCCTACAATATCACTACCTCAGGCCCTACCCTTAAGTAGACTTTGACCAAGCTCTCAAAGAGAAACTGAGCCCAGGAGCTCCAAAAACTGCAGTCCCACTGCAGCAGCACAAAGCACCTACCAACAGAATTCTTCTGCCAGCCAGTAAAGCACTGAAAATAGGTTAGAGATTAGGAAGCTGGACATAAGATTATTGTTATCTGTAGATTTCTGGGCAACCACAGTTGTGTGCACACAACTATCTCTTGCTCTCTGGCAAGCAGTGAGACTTGGGTGTTGAGCATCTTGGGATGAGGGAGCTCTATTTATATATATAAAT
>JANHGL010006341.1:17661-37466 GCA_024611195.1 Ceyx melanurus
TTATTTATTTTTATTATTATTTATATAGCTACAATATATTATATACAATATATAAAAATAATAATTAAATTATATATATAAATGCATAATATTCTATAGCTCTATTCCTGTAAAGGTGAAATGGAGTTCCCACTCTGTCCCATTATTCTCCAGCTACATGAAGCCTAAAGTGTTCTTCATTTTGATTATTATAAGGTGAGAAGACCTAGAGCAATTTCTATCACAAACTGCAAGCTACTCTGCTCCAGTACAACAATTCTCTTGGAAAGAAAAAATATTCCTGTCTATATTAAATTTTTACTTTTAAAAAAATCCTCCAAACTTACTATCTTTAATTTATCATTATTAACCACTTTAATAGTAATAAAGACACATTAAATCAAAGGATTTTGGTAGCTTAATATTGGGTGGATACATTAGCATATTAAACATTTACTATTTCTGCACAGAAATAGCTAGTTCTGTGCCTTTCCTTCTTTTCAAGGGAATAGTGAGATGGATCCACTGCAGAACACACTTCTGCCCCAGAAAGATTTCAAAAACACACACTCTCCTACAGGAAGAAAGCTGAGTAATTTATGAGAGAGCAAAATTTCCAACACCTCCTCCCCATGAATGTCAAGGTCCCTGAGAAAAGATAGAGCCTCACCCCCAAACATTAATATTATTTTCTGACAATAGATAAAGAAAAATGCATTGTCCCAAACAATGTGGCTACTCATTTAGAATGCAGTCTGTGTCACCCCATTTAAACTAGTGTTTAAATAATATCACAGATAAAAGCATAGTCATTTCAATAGCCAATTACTCGCACAAGTAAATCATGAAGGTCAGAAACAGGTTGGAAAGGTCACCAAATCATCAGCTAATTCTAATGATGTAACAAATAAGAATAGAGAAATAAATACAAGTCAGTGTAGGTCTCAGCTACTACAGTGAAAGATTTGGGATCTGATTTTAGAATTCTAAGAGGAAGAATTTCTATCTGTAAGAATGAGAGGTTTGCAATTACCCCAATTAAAGATGTAAGTGTTGCATGAGGTTCCTGAGGTGAATCATCAGATTGATGATGATTTGTTCAAAATGCACTCATCCAAAGCCATTGCATACAAAATAAGAATTATACAGCAACAAGTGAGACCAACATCAACTAATGAACAACCTCTTACAACTTGCCCACAAGAACTGCAGAGCTTTCTGAAAAATAAATAAAATAAAGCTGATCCAGAAAGCTTGCCTGACTGCATGTGAGTTTTGCTTAACAATTAAAAAACAAACAAAAAAAACCTTTTACATATTGTGATAACCTAAGTGCAAGTACACACATGGATTTAAAATTAATAAATTACTGAAATGTGTAATTGTTCTACTAACAAGCTCCTGTTTTACATCAAACTGAGATCATAGAGGGATGAGGAAAAGCATAGCCTTGAAAACTCATTGCTCTGTATCACTTCTCACTGAAGACAAAACAGAAATTAACCACAAAAATCACATGCCTTGAGGGATTTTTTTCAGATAATACATTGTGGGGTCACATAAAATTAACAATGATCAGATAAAAAGAAAAGCAGAAATTAATAACTGTATGGATTATAATTATATGGGAAACACACATTGGTTTTGAATGTGAAATTAGAACAATGTAAATTGCTTGAGATCAGAGGTCTTGATTAGTGATAATTATGCCTATTTATGGGTAAAGAATATGCAGTTAAAAGAAAAATACTGAACTGTTAATTGCAGTCTGCAGGCAAATACCAAACTGAACAGGTATCTATCAATGGATTGTTTACAGCACTAGCTTTGATACAATTGTTATTTGTGGTCTTGCAACTTGAAACCTAAGAATCTAATGATCTGTTTATCAAATATCTATATAACCTTCTAATATAGTACAAGATTTAAATAGGTTACCCCATTTTCTATCAAGACAGATGCAGAACTGCTTCATTTGCTACTTCTTAGAAAGCTTTATATATTAATATTTATATATTATTTATTATGTATATATTAATTAATATTTATATATTATAAAGCTTCCTATATGTAATCTTTTCTCTACCTTTTTATTAATACAATGTATAGAAACATCATTTTATTTAGCTAGTAAAGAATAAATGTAAACAACTTAGCTATAATCTAATCACTCAGTTAATATTATGCACCTTATGGATTTTCACAATGTATTTACGTAACATTTTCACATAGTAGCAGCTGCAACTTGTTTTATACCATCTTCTCAGCATGGACATCAATTCCTGAATTTCACAACTTGAAATGCTACTATCAATTAAGCAAATGTGAGGATCAATTCAATGGCACAGAGCAAAGCAGAAAGCCTGAAGAGGCCATGAGGGACATAAGCATCCAGCCAGGTGGCAAAACCACTTCACTCCTGGGATGAAAGATGAGAGACCACAGGTAAATTTCATTAAACTCTTAGTCAAATTCTACTGCAAATCTTCTCACACTCATCATCACATTTGAGAAAATGACCCTCGTGATGACAGATGAGACACAGAAGAACCAACTGGGCTCCAGAAACAGTGGAAATGTCTTTTTTTCCCTTCAGAAAGCTAGGCCACCAATGAGGACACACTTGATAAACACTAAACAACAACGCATTGGAGATGTGATTTTTTTTTTCCTCTTCCCATCAGAAAAATAAATAAAAAAAATCTGCAATGAAATGAAAGTCAGAGACAAACAAGGGAACAGCTGCTCTAAGAAACCACTTCAGCAACTACCAAGGATTAGAGTAGTAGAAACATCTGTGCACCTTAAAATAGGCTGTCTGCAGTGTATAAAGGCAGAAAGGGAAGAGTTAAGAACAGCTAGAGAATAAACAGCACAAACAGCTCTCCCACTGCTGTTCTCCTCACACCCTTTCCTTGCTCTACAAAATAAAAACAGACAGACCCACAGGCAAATAACCCCCTGTTACCTCAGGGACTTGAAACCACATACATTTTGCTAGTTTAAGCCTTAATATGGAAGAAGAGAGGCAAGTGTTGGTATAACATCAAACTTTCCAAAGATGCTGAACTCCAGCATCCCTAAGGACACTTCAGAACTGCAGCTTTTACATTTGGATTTGATCTGGTAGTACCCACACAGCTGGTAGCAGCAATCAGAGTTGTCTTGGCTCACACAAATTTCACAAGCCTGGGCACCACAAATCTCTAGCAGGCTTTGCTTTCACCTTCAGCATGTTTGGGCTGAGATAAATAGTGTGGGAATAGACATGGACCAAAACTGAGCAGAGGGGCAAAGAGAACCAAAGTGAAATAAATCTAATGAAACACCCTTCAGCAAAAGCCCTGCCAGAAAGCTCTTGGTTGCAAAGTTAAGGAAGAGGAGTCTGGTTGTACATTGATTTGTGCTGTAAAGAAAGCCATCAGAAGACAACACAAGCATGACACTTGAAAGGAATTAATTAAAAGAACATTCTGGATATAGAGAGACTTCAAGCTGGTGGACTTTGAAAACAATAATGATCACCTTTGGGGAAACAAGGCTACATGTTCTTATTCTAGAAACAAACAGCATTTGCAGACTTATGAGTTAACCTAACTCTTTTCACTTCAATTATCTGAAGTCATCAATATTTCTGCAAGGCCCTGTGCTTCCACTGACTGGTTAATCCCAATCAGGTAGCATCACTTTACATCCAAAGGTGCATCATAAACCAAGATAAGAATAAATGTTCTGCCTCCATTTACAGGTACATTCTTAAACCTGCCAGACAGACATGGGCTAATTGCAAACATGGTAATGCCTAGTAATTCATTGGAATTACAGCCTTAGCTCTTGATAGCAAAAAGACTTTCAAAGAACCATTACATCAATGAGTCCACAGAAAACTCCTTGAAGAATCACATTTTATTTCAGTCAAAATACAACAATATAGAATAGCAAGAGCAACAGGCAAGAAGATGTTGCTCTATGTTTTAAGCATGTGTACTTCAGTGAATGCTAAGCCTCTCTCTAGACTAAGCAAATTTGGTTATCAGGAGCAAACTAACTGTACAAACAGATTACAGCTGCAAAAACTAATCTGTATTCCAAACATACAAGGCCAGACTCACCAGTGGGACACTTTTATCAACAAAGGATTACTTCAACTCCATGTATTCAGTAGCAGGTTTTACCACGATGAGAATTATTAAACTGGCAAAATCTGATTAAATCCTCTGCAATTTGCAAGAAAGGACTCTATTTTACTGTTTTGTAGAATTTTATGGACAATAAAATTTAAATTGTCTAGAAAATTGAAATGGATTTCCATTTCATTTCCCAGCACTAATGAACAGATCACCATTTAAATGACGACTGAACCATTTAAGGGCATCATTTTTCTTCTACAATTTATACAGGGTAATGCATGACCATTTTCAATTACTTGCTTAAAATTAAATCTCCAGATACTACTTCTAGGATTTTACTGACTCGCACCAATACAAAAGCTTTTGCTTTCAAAGATGTTTTTTATCTATCCTCAACTTATCTGAAATGGTTACTCCCAATTAGAAGCAAACTTTTTTTTTTTAATCCATTGCTGAAATAGAGCTACATATAAAACAACAACAACAACAACAAAACAGTTAGGAAAGGAATAAAGAAAGGAGTGAATATAAAGGTTAAGTTGTTCCCTTTTCATATGAAGCTGCTTACATATGTAGTTTTTATAGTTCCTCTGTTTACCCTACTTAATTTATTATTTGGATGACATTTTTAACAATGCCTTCCAGAAGGGATATCTAGAGAGGCTCAAATAGATTGTCTTTTACCCAAACTTTATGGTCCTTTCCCTACACTGCTGCCACAAGTTCTGCTGGACTTTTTACTGCTGGCTCAGACCCATTCCTGTTGTCAATTCCTGAGCTTGATTTTGCAATAGCATACCTGTGGCCTTTGAGAGTTCAGAACTGGATCTGATTTTTGCACACCAAAGGCATCATCCAGCACTTAGGTGTACTGAATTCTGGACTGTACTTCCCCCAATCACTGATGCAACACAAGAGTTCAATGGCTGAAGTCACCAGCTGACAGCTGTCCATGCAGCATTCGCCAGTGCAATTCCCTTTGGTTATTATTCCAGACCTCATTTAACTAAGGTATCTTACACTTGACTGAGATATTTAGAGCAATCCTTTGTTCCCAATGATAAATGGATTCAGACAGATTCTCTCTACTTCCAACACAGCACCCATGTGTTAAGTTGGTAGCTGTCTGTTCTTGCTGAGTATATTCAGATCTTAATCCACCAGTAGGACTACAAGGAGGAAAGACCCAAGGCCTCCCCTGAGACTCCAGGGATTTAAATTCTCAACTCAGGTACAGACTTAACCATAGGTTTTAAACACTGTTCCACAGATATGAGCATGTATGCCTGTGAATTAAAGTCAAGGACACAGTTAAGAGAAATACTGAGACAAAGCAGCTCTCTTCTCCAAGAGCAAAACAACAGGTAAAATTTTAATGCCTATAAATTACCTCAATATAAAAGCAAAGTGGGATGAAGGTACTGTGGTTTCACTGTGAAGTGATCCAGAGGTGGGTGGTAGAGGGCTGGCATCACCCAGCCAGCTGATGGAAAAACTCTACACACCTCATCCCACAGATTGCAAAGAAAAGTAACTTCTCTAGATTAACTGCATGTCCTCACACCAAAAATTAGTTAAAACCCTTAAAACAACAGAAAGTGTGCAATTAAGATGAAGCCTGGGTCTTGTGTAGCTTACCTGGCTTACAATCACTAGCACTTGATTTTGCTGCAAGCAGTCACACTGCAAAACAACCAGTGATCTATACAGTGGCTGCACAGAGAGGTTGTGTTTATCACTGAGGTGCTGCCAAGCCTGTTCAGTTGACAGGCCAGTCAGCTAGAGTTAAAAGCATGGCTGCACCTGACAGGATGAATGGATACCAGAGTTAAGGACAACAATTAATTCCAGTTCGGATCAACTTTACTGTGAAATTAAGCCCCTAAAGCTACTGCACTTAACTTGACTGTGCTGTACGTGACTGCTTTGCCTCTCTGCAGCTCAGTCTGAAGCTTCTGATGCAATAACCTTAGAGAGTCAGGTTCCTGGGGTGTTGTTACTTCCATAACCACAGCAAGACTGCAGGAGCCTACCCTGAGTGACCTGCCAATCCCACCTCGCACGTGCATATCTTTTACTTCTGGCTGCAACAAGTACAAACAAGTTATGTCACTATATTCCATCAGGGTTTTCAAACAAAACTAAAGACAAACTGGTCCAAAAGCTTCCCTTTTCTGATGGCATTAAATAGTTACAAATATTGAATGGTGTTGATAACACAAATAAGAATACCCAAGCATTTAATTGTGCTGAGTAAACCAACGAGGTCTGAGATAAAGATGACATTCACAGATGAAGACTAATTTGAGGTGATTAAAGAATAACTGTCACTGGAATGACTAGGTCTGAGTCATGATCCTCCCACACATTAATCACAGATGTGCTTGCAGACCAAAATCAGTATGTACAGGAATGGGAAATGGGAGAAGCTCATAGATGGTGGCTTCTCCAGGGGACCTGCTTCAGTAAGGGTAAGCATGCATACAGCTGGGAGTTCCACACCTAACTTCTAAAAAAAGATCCATCACTATACTCAGAGGTAGATGTGATTGCATAAGAGGTATCACCTACTTTCTTTTAAAAGTAAACATTACACAGAAATAATCTGGTATCTAAACCATATCAGGTAGCTGGTGTTTGGTGTTTTGTGCTTTGGCGAGCACGTTAACAAGCCAGCTCAAAATGCAAATATATTTGCACATATACAACCTTAGACAGTCAGAAGAGACTGTAGCAATATCCCACTGGGACTTTTTTTAGAGATCTCTTTTTAGAGAAATATACTGCCTGTGCTAGGCCACGTGGAACCAGTAAGGCACATGAGAACAGCATTTGCAGATGCCAATCAGCTGAATCTGGCCAATGGATAGTACAGAGGACTCTCAAAAATAATGAAATATTTCTGTCTGTAATTTGCAACTACAAACCTCATCCAGTAGTTAGGCACACAAAGCTCCTTGCTTAGGGAAGACTGCAACTACACTCCTCTACAATCAATGTACAACTGGGATACGGTGAGCCTGCAAATAAATCTCAGTGCAGGAGTGCACCTGAACTCAGACCTCCCGTTTTTGTGTTGAGTTCCTTCACCTACAGGTGACTGGGTACTTTGAGAGAAAAAGAAAGGAGAAGAAAAGAGTTTTTACAGTTAAACCTGTTCCAGTCTCCATACATGCAGCAGGTAAAGGAACCAAGCCTTTCCATATCCTTGAAGCCTTTTAATCATGACATAGTTGATTAGAATGGGAGGGACAGATAGGTCTGTGCTTATGGCCAAGATATCTGCTCTCACCTCTCCCACAAAGTAATGTATTTTCTGGCTAGCATGCTCCAGGAAGCTTTACTTGGCCAGCCCCAGCAGGTGGAGAACACCTACTGTCCTAGGACTCCCCAAAGATCCCAGGAAAATGGTGATTTCTAAGATTGGCTTAAGTGATTTCACATATGTGCATCAAAAAAGGTTTAGGAACCACAGGGATATAAAGTGGCTGAAACAACTGGTAAAAGTAGCCAGAATCTGTTTTAAGTCAGTGATAGCCCATGATCAGGAATCAAACCTCAGAAAAAACTTCATCATTGTGATACAGGACACATATAAGAACAATAACTCCTCCTGAACCTAAATCCTGATCTTTGGATTCTTAAATGAAAAGACCTGATCACTGCTCTCTGCTGACACAACACTGGATCTAGTCTAGTCCTGTGGCAGTCATTAAGGTAGCATTTCCTGAAAATTCTTTCACATCAGGGATCATTTTCACAATATCAATGGACTTCCAGAAGAATTTTTGCAGTTATCGTAAGTTTTTCCCTAGTTTAAACACTGAAGAACTTGCCTTCTGTAATTCCCTGCCACATAATCACTGAAGCAGCATCTGCCAGATCTTAAATTCCTCCTTCCCACTGATGCAGGCAACAAGAAGATCTTACAGCTCACACAGTAATTGGAGACTAATAATAGGAGCTGGGCAAACAATTGTAGTAAATACACTCCATGTCATTTACTGTCATTGAAGTTATTCAATTATAAAGAAATAAAAATGCATTTTAGAACCTAAATTGTGGTAATAAGCTGCATGTTCATCTTTTAAAAGCTGTGTGAAGAAGTGTTTGTAAGCTGTGTGTGCTACCATGAATATTCATTTACTGGTGTTTGAAACAAGGCAATGATAAAATGCTTTTCAACAGATCAAATTTTTAATATTATATAGCTACTACAGGTGGAAAGATATTCATGATTCTTGACAGAATACTTACCTTTGATCTGCTGCTGTAATCAATCAGCATATGAGCACTGGGCTATTAAAATATTTTTCTGTCAAGCTCACTTCACATGCTTTGAAGGGTACAGTGTTGCTGCTTAGTGTTGGGTTTTTTTAGGTTTGTTAGCTTGTTGTTTAGTTGGTTTTTTTTAAATAAGACAGTTTACCTGCAAACCACAGAGTTAGATTTTCTGGATGATCATCTCTTGAAGCAGGCCCTAGATATCACTCCTAATGTTCAGCTTTCAGGATCCTGTCACTGCTGGTTTTGGTTTCCTCTGACACATGCCCTCTGATGGATAACCATCTATCTTGCCTGGCTGCATCTACCATGCACACACAGGCTTCTTGAAACCATTTCCCCCTGCCAATTTGTCAATTTCCTGCCATCTACCTGGCCCAAAAATTACTCTTCATGCTTCCTTCTAGAAGTTCTGCCATCCTGTTTTCTCTCATCTCTTCCAATTTGCTATTCAATGCTCTGTCTTCCTCTAGCCTTTCAGATGCCTGTCATGGCAGCAGTGATTTAGCAGTCTCTCTGCATCACACAGCCTGCAAAATTTAAATCAACAGCTTGGAAGACCCATCAAAGAGGCCGTCAGACCTTGGTCTCAATAGAGAAGTCTAATGACTAGGAGGGAATCAAAGTTAAATAAGATGGTCAAGAGAACAGGGAGTCTTCACAGGCTGGAAGAGGGGAGGGAATGAAAGAACAGAGATGCAAGTATAAGAAAGAAAGAGGGGGATGAAGAAGCAGAATAGAAATGTAGGTGAGTTTAGGAGCATGGAACAAAAACCATCAGATGATAGCAGAATTGCTGAAAAAAAAAAAAAAAGAGTTTAAATGTCCAGTTCTCTTTACAGGCTTGACTTTACTGATACCAGTACCCTCCCAGTCAAAAAGACACATTCAGTAGCACAGCAGAGGAAAGGAACAGCTATGCAGTGCTGTGCCCAAGTACAGAGCACACTAACGACATTCTGGACTAGTAGGAGGTGAAGATTTAGAGGCAAGGCAGGCAAAGACACCGAGCAGTTTGCACAGGGTTAGGCAGGGGAGTGTGTGAGAGCTGGGTACTCAGCACTCACTTTCCAACTCAGGTCCTCTCCTCTATGAGCTATCTCCCATTGGCTCCCACACTGGATTTGTGGTACTTTTCAGCACAGATGAGATAAGCAGCAGGCTTGGGTTTTTTTTTCATCTTTTGCATTTTCCTTTGCCTAACAGCTTATTTCTTTTATAGGGTGTAACATCCATTTTCTGTGTCCAGAACCTCCTACATCTTCTACAAACTAAAAAGCACCAATTGTCCCTTAAAACCAGCTCCCAAGAGAAAACAAAAACACTGTCTCTAGGTGAATCACCATTTCTCCAGAAAAAAAAGAAATCTTACCACAAGCCTGCTTAATGAAGAAACTGTTTGAGTTAGGTAGGACAACACTCACTAAGGTCAGTAAGTGAAATGCAGCAGTATCAGGCTGAGCTGTGGCTAACACACATCCACAAAAGCTTTGTTTCAAGAGGTGTCAGCACTGTGGCTGCAGTGCAAGGCACTTCAGACTGTGCAAGTCAGGCCAGAGAAACACAGTGCCTCTAATAACAAATAGTATGGTGAGAATGTTGTCTTTGCTAGAGGCTAATGAAAATAAATTCCAAATTTTTTATATTTTAAAGCAAGATTTTTATTTTCTCAATTTTTTTCAGTGCTGACTGTTTAGGCAATAAACAAGAAAGATTCAAAACCTGAACACTTTACAACAAGCCAAGGATTCCAAACAAATCAAGAAATATTATCATAGAGAGCTCTAAAGAGACCAAAAATATTGGGTCCCAACAGTATCCTTCATATGAAGCCTACGTAAACAGGTTGTCACAGGCACAAGGATCTTAAAGGAAGTATGTTTATACTTCATCCCACACCTTAAGAATATATTTCCACTTCCAGATGATGACACACTGATCTGAAAATCTTCATCAGTTAATGCCCAGTCCTGACTCCCTCTGCTGGTACATGCATACAGTCTCCTCTTCCTCATCCTCAAAAAAGGAACAATGGCCTTCAGTGTTTTCAACAGCAATGTGCTAGTGGGAATGAGTTTTCACAGCAGTTTCATAAAAATTTATAAATATTTTGTTATTTAAAAAAAAATACTTTGGACTCTGAGTGTTCATTATTAGGGTGCTTTTTTTCCTTCCTATTTGATTATATTGCTTTGTACTGTCTGATAGACTCATACTTCCAGCCAAAGTTAGAATAGAATTAACTTGTAATTAATACGAAACCTTTATTTGCCTTAATCCGTGGTTTCAAATACAAAAAGGACAACTGCTAATAAAAGTCTTTAAAAGAATCTACTTCATCAACATTACAATAAGGATGAAAGCACAGAGAAAGCTTCAAGAGCTAGAAGCTGCAAGCTGGAAGTGTGGGAGCTCATTAGAAAAGCACTGCACAAGAACGCTCAAGGCAAATGCCATTCAAACTTTTTCTACTCTGAAGTTATTTAATTGTCACAGCAATCACAAGGGATAAGGCAACGTATAAAAGAATTGGCTTCTGTAGGCTTGCTGCTGTTCAGTCTTCTGGAAAGGTATTCACTGTAAAAGTGCCATCAATTTTAAATGCTTCTCTGTTCCAAAAAGCAATCTTTCTAACCTGAGGCTTGATACTTGAAGCTACAGAGCACAGATGAACAAGCCAAACGACATACGGCTTCTGAGAGCCCCAAAAGACAAGATCCCCCCAAAAAGGGTTGCACCAGAAGGTGCAAACTGAAGTATTCAGCAAACAGAAACACTTTACACACACAAAGCTAAATTCCTTCTTGTGTGTGCGTGCCATCCATCCCAAAAAAATCCACCATTAAGACAACACAGCTTCTGCATTAGGCCCTTCTGCTCATTCCCTGAACATGAAATCTATCCAGCACTGCAGCAGCAGCAAAGTCTAGTGTCCATGTAAAATCTAGTCTAGTGTCCAAATCCATATCTCTCCAACTTGGTCAGTAGGATGTTGTGGGGGACTGTATCAAAAGCTTTGCAGAAGCCCAGCTAGATCACATCTACAGGTCATCCCTTGTCCATGGAGGTAGTCACCTTGTGATAGAAAGCCACTGGATTCTTCAAGCAGGAAAATGGCATTTCAAGATGTACAATAGAAGAAAATTCAAGATTAAGGGGGAAAGGTCAGTGCACTACGTAACTCTGCCAACCCAAACCAGCAAGTTTCAGAATTATCTCAGTTGAGGAGTAGCCTGAAGGCAAATGATCAAACAGCTGCTGTCCGGGACAAAAGTTTAATTAATGTAATCAAACACATAATTAGATTAATTGCAGCACACAGACATCACTAATTAACTCACAAATTACCAGTCCTACATGTCTAAAAATCAGCGCTCAAAATGAAGTGGGCTAGAGAGGAACAGAGGGGAAGGAAATTTACTCCCCAAAAGATGACACAAGGAGGATGCTTACAAGGAATTCATCAAACAAAATCATGCAAAAAGCAGCTCCAATTTTAGACAATACAAAACACACAATTCACCCTTGTCTGACAAAGAGACATGCACAGCTACTCAGCTCGGGTGATGTCTAGCACAGTATCATAGAATGGTTTGGGTTGGAAGGGACCTCAAAGATCATCTAGTTGCAAGCCCACTACTCTGGACAAGGACATCTTCCACTAGATGTCCATCATGTTGTTCAAAGCCTCATCCAACCTGGACTTGAACACATCTAGTGAGGGAGCATCTACAACTTCCCTGGATAACCTTTTCCAGTGCCTCACCACTCTCATAGTGAAAAGCTGCTTCTTAATTTCCAATCCAAATCTACTCTTCCCATTTGAAGCCACTACTCCTCATTCTATCACTAACAAGTCCTTGTAAGAACTCCCTCCCCAGCTTTCTTATACTAGAACGGCACAAAAAGGTCTCCCAGGAGTCTTCTCCAGGCTGAACAACCCCAACCCTCTCAGTCTGCCCTTGTTGGAAAGGTGTTCCAGCCCTCTGACCATTTTTGTGGCCTCTCTCCAGACCAACTCCAACAGGTCCATGCCCTTCCTGCATTGGGGGCTCCAGAGCTGGACACCATACTCCAGGTGGGGTCTCCAAAGAGTGGAATAGAGGGACAGAATCACCTCTCTCAGCCCACTAAGTCACATTTATGATGCAGCCCAGGCTATGGTTGGCTTTCTGGTCTGCAAGCACACTACTGTCTCATACTATGCTTTTCATCAACCAGTGCCCCAAGTCTTTCTCCTCAAGCCTGCTCTCAATCTGTACTCCACCAGTCCACTTTGTGCTTGGGATTGCAGAAAGCCCTGTCAGTGCTCTTTGAGGCAGGCTTACAAAGGCACAGGTACAAAAGATGAGTGTAGCTAACCCACTAGATAACATACTATCTAGTATTTTAAAGTTCCATCTATCACCAATCAACTTTCCCAGATGCTCCTAAGTTTACACACATGCCCTGGGCTGCAGCAGCACCATTCCTCCACCAGATGTTACTGCCTTCTGACACAGCTGGGTGGCCAGCCCATTGTGGAGGCATCATATCCCCATAGCATATGGATGTGGTCAGGATGCAGGCTGGACTGCAGGTACTGGCAGCTAAAAGTGCCTCTTTTTCTTAGGTTGCACACAGAGCAGTGGTTTTCAGGAACTAACCATGCCCAGCTTTCCTCAAATCACAGTTAGTCAGGTATTTATCTCCCTGGCACTCCCATGTTTCATTCTCTCATGATTCATACAGGGAAGGCAACATATAATTTGTCTATTCAGCACTTCTACTGACATTAAATGATGTATAAAGCTAGCTCAGCAACTGCATAACCTTGTGTTTCTTTCAATGCTACCATTTTCCAATGGATCACCATTAAAGGTCCTTTTGTTGCTGGTATCTTTCTTGAAAGAAGGCTCTTCTTTTTTCCCCAGAAATTTTAATCTATAAGTATTCTCCTGACACCAAATTTCAATTTTTGGCCCTGCTCTTCTCGTATATCTGCTCTGAAGATAAAAATCTGGCTTTGCTAAATGGACAAACAAAACCCTTGCTCTCAGAAATGGCTGAATTGATTATCTCCAGTTGGAAATGGAAAGATTTAGAAAGTTAGGAACGTGAGTCAAATGGAAATTAGACAGCAAATGTGTAGACAACCCTAATTACAGCTGTTGCCACATTTTGTTTCTAATACTATCATGGTGGCAGCAGAGAGATAATAGCAGTAAAATCAGAAATAGTAGGAAGGACTCAGAAAGCAAGCAAAACCATAAAATACATCATCAGCTCATTGAAGACACAAAGCCGTCGGTAAAAAGCTCTTTGTTTGGGGGTTGAGGATTTTTTTTCCTTTTGTAATGGGAAGACACTGGTCCAATCAAGCTGTTTTGAATTGATGATCATAGTTGTTACTCTCTGTTTACTTGTCTGATGGTAATTTTTCAAGTCCACAGTCTGAATTACAGCATAGCCAGTGTATTCACAGCACAGTGATGCAATACAGACACAGCACAGAGATCACACAAGGAATACAGAAGCAAGGGGTGGTTTTGCTGCTGCACAGATATCAGCACTAAGCTTATCAGCTACTACTGGGAAGGTGCAGTCCTCTCTCTCACTGGAGAGACTGCATATCTGCAAGTTGCAGCTCCTTCCTGATAGGACGAGAAAAAAAATGGTACCAGCATTGAAAGTGCTGTTGTTTCCACAAAAAAAAAACCTAGGGGGTTTAAGCTGGAAGAATTAGCCTATGCTACTAGGCTTCTCTACTAAAGTTTTTCATTAACATTTTAATTTTTACTGTCTTATCTAGATTTTCTCTTTTAAACATCCTGCTTAGGTGCCACTGACATCTAAGTATGTACATCATTAACTTGAAAAATCATATATTTTCATGTCTGTCTTACCTACAGTTGTCCAAGGTCAGAGTTTTCCGGTGGATCACCAGTACAGAGTTATAATATAGGCTTAGCAACATAAAGTCAGGTTTGGCATGTACCAAGTGTGGAAAATCAGAAGTTATAACACAAATTATCAAGCACCCATGAAAATACTTGTCAAAATAACTTGCCAGAAAAAAAAAAAAATGAAGCAAGCTTCAATTCTCTCAACAGGCAATTTTTAATTTTTTTTTTTTTTTTGAACATTCAAAGCTGACATAAGTTGAATATCTGCCCCAATAGCATTTTATGAAGAAGAGGAAGTGCATTTACAAGCACAGATTCTGAGTCAACCTCAGAAGATATCCAACACTTGGATGAAAGATAATTTACCTTCCTTTACTGCAAAAGCTCTCAAAACACTGGCAGCTCCTGCAGGGTCAGAGCCTTTGCAACTCCTCCCAGAACACTTCAGAAACAGCACTGCTAGAGACAAGAGAGGTGAAATCTGTGCTAAAGTCAAATGTGATCCTTAGAGAACAGGTTTTGTGGATTGTGTGGTGATTCTTTCTTTCAGTAGGCACATTTATATGTTCTCACCTCTCTCCTAGAGGACTTTATCATTCAGAAGTGGGACACTTGCTTTGTCTACCCACTCTGGACAAGGACTCAGCAAAAACTCTGGAGGAAACTTGCTGGTTTTCAGCTATAATTACAGCAAGTGCTCTTTTTTCTTTCTTCTTTTTTTCTTTTTTTTTTTTTCATTTTAGATTAATCTACAGACTGTTGAACTGTGAGAAGCAAGCAATTCTGTAGCATTGAAAATGACCTGCAATTAATGGGCATTTCAAACAAGAGGTCATTTGGGAGGGTAGCCCTGCTTTACAGGAATGCTCTTGGTCCACCAGGCAACCAGCAGCCACTGGAAAGGTGCTCCAAAGCTTTTCAAACACAAGTATTGCTCTGTAGTTATTGAAGGTCAAAACTTCCCTGTTAGCAATCAGGAGGGAATTGGGCTGTGTGGCCTCAGGCAAACATTATCACCTATCAACCATCTTGTGCCTCGCTGCACAGAAAATGGTACAAACTCAAAGACTTTCCTCTTAAAAGTATAAAGCATTGCTCTCTCTGGCAGAAGGTGGTTAGAGACAGCAATTACAGGAGGAAAGCAATGCACATGCATCGCAGTCTCAGACTGAAGTTCATTCTTTTCCTCCACCCATACTGCCTTCTTCTGGGAAGCAGTTTCTTCCACTGCCCATTTACCCCAGATTAATCAAATTCTTCAGCCATCTCCAATGTGACCCTGAAGCCTGGGCCTGCAGCTTCTGGCCCCAAGCCCTGCCAGGTCAGTCCACTGCATATTATTGGGTATTGCCAGATATCCCATCCATCAAAAGCTTACAGGAAACAGCATTTCTCATCCAAGTGCAGCTGCCAAATGCATACCCGGATTTCTTCCCCACTGCTCTCCACTTCTGACACCATCTCATCTTAAATCTCTGCTGAAGAGAGAGCACAGCCATGATGTGGCTTACAGAACAGCTATAGGAAGGAAAATGCATAACTACTACTGCTATAAGAACAGTATGATGTCATCAACACCAATTTACACGTATTTGTGTAGAGTGTGCAAGGCTAGAAAGTTAGTTCAGTTCCTGATCAGTTCTACCAGAGTTGTTACTCCAATGCATCAGGAGAAGACAAGTTTTATAGCAGACTGCTCCAGTATTCCACTGGCCACTGAAGTACTGAACTGTCCACTTCACTGTGCTATAGACCCTAAACTGTACCAGTACTCCATGTACCAAACCATTCATACCTTTTTTGCTGTATTTGCCTGCTGTATCTTATTTTCCATTTCAACACAAACTGGTTGTGAGTCAGAGCTTTTTCTTCTGTGTGGCTGCCTAAAGACTCAACACAACAGTCCCATAAAGCAGTAGTCTTCCCTCCTTCTCTATTCTCTATTACTGAAGTCTGCAAATGAATAAAAATCTATTCTAATCTGAACCACACCTTCATGAAGGTAGATATCTTTTATATTGCCATAATCATGATCAGAATCTCATACACTTGGTACAGTACAATAATCAAACCTGATAAAATCAGTACAGTACAATACTTGCTTCTTGCCCCAGCATTTGAGCAGAACTTACTTCTTCATGTGATCAGAACTTACAGACAGCTTCTCACACAGCTCCCTGTCATTTGTTTACTAGCTATCTACATGAATGTTCAAAGCAGTATTAGACATTTTTTTTACTCTGCATTAACAGATTAACAGCTTAAGAGGCCAAAGGTGGCACACAGCTAGGTCTTCTCCTTTTAGTTGCCCACAGTTAGTGTGGCACCTACATGATACAGTGGCTCAAATTTCCCTATTTGGTGATTTTTCTATGATTTTCACCAGAGGCTGCTATCTTAACATGGAATAAGGCTCCCTTCAAGAAAAATGCTCATTTCCCCTCTCACATTCTGTAGCTTTTACCTTGTTATTCACCTGCAGTCAACTTATTTCAAGGAGTGTGAGAGTCTGTTCCTTGAAATTTTAGTTGGCATATTTATTTTCTGAAAAAAAGGATTTTAGATTTTTTTCCAGTCATTTGAAGAAAGGCTTTTATAAATAAAGAATAAGTAGAATCAAAAAAATTCAAACCAAAAGTGAATCAAGAAATCAAAGTCTATCTGCCCTTTTACAATACAGGAAATCACCTTCCTTTCTGCTCCTCCTGTCTTATAAATGCACCAATCTGAACGAAACATGAAGCCCAACAAATGTTTAAGCAATAAGAAGTTCAATGAATGACAGCTTATAACAACTTCCTTCTTCAAAAGCAAAGGAGTAGAATAAGGCAAGGTAAGTATTTTTTTTCCCAGTTCCTTGTTCCTTATGAAATTATCTCTGTGGAAAAAAAAAAAAAAGGCAAACAAAAAGCAAACAAACCAACAAAAAAACAAAGATAACCAAAAAACCCATCACCACAACAAAAACAGACACCAATAAAACACACACCAACACAATGATGAAGATGCTAGTGTGGCATCCCACAAAGCTCAAAGCAGTGATGGGCCCAGAAATGACAGTTTATGCAGGGAGGTGAGAGAAACATAAGAGGAAAGAACTCGTGGCTCATTACAGAAAAGAGAACTGGAAATAGGAGAATGGCCACATCAGATCTGAGGTGCATTTCTATGAACTATTCTCAATGATTACTGGGTTATTTGCAATAAAACACACAAAGTGCCACAGTAGACCTGACCATTAGAATGTAGAATTCTACTCACTTGCCCTCTGAGTATGGAAAGGGTGAAAGGTTTTGAAAAAGGAAAATTAAGAGAGGGTTGGTTCAAAATTGGAGCAAGTGTGCTACTTCATATTTTACAAAAATTGTACTGAAAGTACAAACTGTCAACTAGTGATACAACTGTAATAAATAAGCTTACAGTTTCAGAATTCACTTAATGATCTGCTGAGAATATCTGAGACTGTTCAAGGTCTTTGTGGACCTTGAGGATCCAAAAAACACCAGTATTATTTTCTATGCTTTTGTAGTAAATTATTTTACCAGAAAATAACTCGCAAAAAAAAAAAAGCACTCTGCCAGTTTTAAAGACAGAAATTAATTATCTTAAGGATCATTTTCTCTCCTTCAGTTTGGTCTCTGAACATTTGGAAGATGTTGCTCATCTCCAGCACCCTCTTACTTTGTAGTGAAAACTCCTCAGGATCTCTCCATTACCATTGAAAAACTACTGACCCATGACCCTGAATCATCCCACTCACCTGCATTTATCAAGCAACTCATTTTTGCTTTTCAGGCAGTGACAGAGGAGGGCAAGCTTTGCCTATCTTCTGACCAGAAGAATTTACTTCCACAGCACCTGGTATAGGTACTGGTTTGATTTCAGTAGAGGAAAAAAAACCCCAACCAATTCCCAATTCATCTTGAGATGAGTAAGAACAGTCAGGCCTTAATACCTCAACTATTTCATTCTTTGCCATAAGGCAGGATTTTAGACCCTGATAGCTGTCAAAAGACTTTGGTTAGAAGAGTAAATTTTCTACCTTCCTTCCAGGCAAGAGGTCCTATTTATAATTGACTTCTCGCCTCTCAATTTTTTCACACCAGTTGAAGCAAAGGTTACTGTACTGGGGATAAAAGATACTGACATTTTCACATATACTCCATATTTTCTCAGGAAATCAGAATTTCTTCCATCAAGCTGCTGCTTATGATAGGACATCTCTTCAGATCACACAATGACAGAGACTGGAAGGGACCTCAGGGGATCATCTAGTCCAACTCCCCTGCCAAGGTAGGTTCAGCTAGGGTGCCTTGCACAGAAACACATCCAGGTAGGTTTTGAATGCCTCCAGAGACAGAGACTCAAGCACCTCTCTGGGCAGCCTGTTCCACTGCTCCATCACCCACAAGGTAAACAATTCAAGTTCAGATCTAGAGTACTTCAGAGCTCTCCTCTCCAAGAAATAAATCTCATACAATCCACAGCAACATCTATATTCTCTAGAACATTAGTTATCATTTTTATCAACTGACAAATCTTCCTTTAAAATACGAAACCAGCCAAAGCCATTAAACCTCACTGATCTGGCAATAATCCTTATTCATTCTTAAGATGTCATGAGATAGCTCATCTGATTGGTTAGGGACATATAATGATCCATAAACCACATATATTACAGCTAGGCGAGCTGTTTCTACAGCAGCTCTGTGAGTCCAGTAGCAATTATATATTAAAATAACTATAGAATATTTTAAGCAGATGCAGAATTGAAAAGTGCTGCTTCAGGTCTTCTGTCATATTCCACACACTAGGTGACTAGCATCATGATATGTCATATGAGCAGATGTACTATTTTGATATTTTCTCCCTTGCCTAACTGGATTTTTCTTAGGCAGAAATGTGCTTTAAAACACAGATTATTTTAATGCAAAACCAAGTCCTTGTCCAGGATTTCTATCCTTCAGCAACAGAGCTCCTGCTTAAAGAAAGCCCTCCCAAGGCTGCAAAGAGAATTAAAAATCTGTCACACTTTCAAAATTTCAAAAAACAAATTTAAAAATTTGTCACAGACAATATCACAGGTGGGAATTCAGAATAAAATTGGGACAAGACAAACCATGTTCTCCTAGAGTAGAGTTGTGTGCCTCAGGAATTTAAGAATAAAATTATAAACTGAACCCACAGGTTTGCTGTTCTGCATATCGAAACACAATGTCTCTTGCAGAATTTTGAGGAGAACCTCCCTTGCCCTGCTGGCCACACTTCTCCTAATGCATCCCAGGATCCATTGTCTTCCTGGCTGTAAGGACGCATTGTTGGCTCATGGTCACCCCCTGTCCACCAGGACCCCCAGGTCTCTTTCTCCAGAGCTGCTCTCTCGTACATCAACCCCCAGCCTGTACTGATACATGGTGTTATTCTTCCCCAGATGCAGCACTTCACACTTTCTCTTGTTAAATTTCATTAAATTTCTCCCTGCCCAGCTCTCCAGTCTGTCCAGGTCTCTCTGGATGGCAGCACAGCC
>JANHGL010006342.1:0-20712 GCA_024611195.1 Ceyx melanurus
GGATCTGTTCCTGGGTGACTTGGTCTAGGTGCCCCTGCTCTGGCAGGGGGGTTGGACTTAGATGATCTTCTAGCTCCCTTCCAACCCCTAACATATGTGGTTCTGTGATCTTCTGGTGTGTGTGCTGATGCCAGTGAAGTTAAAGATGCTGTTGTTTGATATATCAGTGACAAAGAAAAGGGTTTTTTTAAGCCTTAAGCCCTTACGACTTCAGCTATCTCTGCTAATAAGTCAATTTTCATTACAAGCTCCTCCTTCATAACCTTACATATAGAATAGTGGAAAAGAAGCTGGATCTTGCAGTAAGTAGCATCAAATATTCGAGTGAAAAAAAGTATGTTCATTCTTCTTAGCACTGCTTAAATTACCTTAATATCAATTGCTGTGATTGTAGAGGTTAGCTATAAATGTTATCTTGCTCACTTTCATTTCTTGTTTTTGAAATCCCCTATTTGACTGATATATTTCATTAGAGAAGTGCTCTGCTTCTTTCGATAATGCAGTATTAAAAATAAAAGGAAGTTCTTCCTTGTTTTTAATGCAGTTAATTTTCCAGAGGAAAGAATGCATCAGTGTTCATTATCAGTCTTCACAAAAAAAAATAAATAGATTTAGAATGCAGACTTTAAAGTTGTTCTCAAGTTCTAATCACTGTGGCAAGCCAAACTCTTAGAGATACATGTGAAAAAAACTAAGCTAAACTTGGTGAAATTGGTAACCTTGAATTATTTTTAGGCTGTGGTTTAGTTTTATTTGTCAGTAATGATAACTGAAAATTCACATGTGGTCTGTTTGCAGTGAAAGGTGTGTTTTGGTTTGGGTTTTTTGTGAGTTTTTTTTTAGACTTTTTCTAAAGTAGTGAGGCAGCTGATACAGTTTTTTAATAGTTCATGCCCTGCAGTGTAAAAGGCTCTATTTTCTAGGGTCAGACTCTTCTGACAGCAGTTATTCTTTGGAAATATGTTGAATATACTCACCAAAATATTTCCATTAGTTTGAGAAGCTGAAATTAAGAAATAAACAACACAGGGAGTGTGAGCAGGCCTGGTAACTCATTCCCACACTGGCATTTTTCTCCTGTTAAATTGGTAAATTTTTTTGCTCAGTTGCATGATGAGACAGATCAGGAAAATGATCCAGGTTAAAAGTAATTTTTTTTTTTAATGGTTTTTAATTTGAATTTTTAGTAATCAGCTTCCTGATGGGGTTGATTACACAGTCCTGTAACTGGACTAGCATAGCTTGGAGAGGGAGGAGGAAAATGGTAGTGGGGTTGTTCCTCAGTAAGTTGTCAACTACATTTGTGAGATAAGGCAGATTGTTTGGTGGTGATTTTGTTATTTGGAGCATGCATTATGTTCTGCAAGGGATGGAAGTGTTTTGGTTTCTTGGAAAACATTCCCAAAGCTGTCTGCCAGTTTTGAGAGAAGCTGCTTTATTCTTAAATATTTGCTGGTCATAATTGCAGAAGATGCTTCTCTTCGTGTAGTTTAGTCTTTTTATGCTATGCAGTTTGGAGGGGGAGATTTAGTTGTGTCTCCAAAAAAAAAAGTGTTTGACTGCATTTACTCTCCAGAGAAAAAATGAAACCAAAACCCACTTAGTAACAAAATGTATTAGGCCTAGTGAGCAAAGTAACTGGATTATTTCAGCTACAGTCATACAAACATAGATAAAGGTGAGTTTTCACCAGGGGACTCTTTCTTAATGCACTTATTAAACTTCAATTATTCAAGAGCTAATTAAAGTTGTGCTTTGATGAAATGAAGTATAAGGGGACAAAACGGGCTTAAATATTTGGCAAAGGAAGAAACTGAAAGATCCTTTAACCATGTACCAGGGAATATGCAAGATTTCCACTGATAGGCTTGATATAATTATATTCTTGGGTTCTAAATTTATTTTTAAGTATTTGTGAGGGATTTGAAACAGGCAAAGTGACAGCCTTGTCAGCTTTTATGCAACTGGGGTTTTAAAGCACAGGCAGCACTGAAGACATGGTGTCTATTCATACTTGTAACCTACTTTGATGGAGAAATGTAGGGTTTAAGTTGAAGTCTGAAAATGTCTTGTGCTCTTAAGATTTTAAATCAGGGTGGGGTTTCCAGACAATTTATGTTAATCTGAACTAGGGCTGCTGCTTCTGTCTTATTCCTGGTACCTGGATTGTGGCTCCAGGACTTGTTTATAGCGTTATTATTCCTTCATTGTCACTTATAAATGAACTTTGAGACTTGAAGTGTTTGCTTGATTGTATTTAGACTTCACAAAGTGCTTGTTGATGTAGTAGCTCTGTAAAATGGATACAGTATGGATATATTAATGCACTGTTTTTCAATTTACTAATTTTATATATGTATTATAATGTGGATTATATTGCATTGACAAATCCTTGAATCATGTGGATGTCAGTTCTGGTGTTCTTAGTCTCTTCTACTATGTGAATTTAAATGAACCCAAGCTTTCATAAATGACTTTAATACTTTTGTCACTGACTTGTGCATGTCCCATAAACTAGTCCTTTATTTCTGTATTATTTCTATAACCTCTAGCATCAGTTTATAGTTCCTTATAATTAAGGAAAATATAATTGCTTATTTAAGATAGTTTGATAGGATGACAATATACCACATGCTCAGAATATAGTATGATACTGTGCTGAATTCTGTATTTAATAGCTAATGTTCCCATTAAATTGTGTTAGTGTGCCAATATTTAAAAGTAAATTACAGCATTTTGGTAGTGTTGTATAAAGCATCTTAACTGAAAGTTACTTAATATAGTTTTCTGGTTTAGTATTGTTGAAGAGCACAAACTAATGGCATTGTCTGTGGCTTGTTTCAGCTTTGTCCAAAGTTCCTGCATACCAACTCCACCAGTCACACCTGGCCTTTCAGTGCAATTGCAGAACTTATAGGTATGTGGAGCAATAGTTTGCCTGATTAAACGATTGTAATACTTATTTTTTTTATAAAACATTTTTCCTTCACTTAGTGGGAGGAGTTGACCGTGGTGTTACCATTCAGAATCTTAGTGTGTGTTCTTTTTTGGTACAGAGTGACTTTTTTCTTTGCCAGCTTGTATACTATCTGACATCACCTGCAGAAGCCTTGGAGGATTTGCCTGTTTCTTTTTAACAAGTTTGTTTAGGATTGCCAAATACAGAAGACTGTGGGACCAAGTGATTTTCTTCTCTTCTAGTCCACCAAGTGCCATCCCTGCTGTTTGTTGCTGTTCCCAGGCCCAGAGAGCAGTCAGGTTGAGCGTGGGTTCAGCAGATGTGCACACACACTTGTATCCTGTACAGACACAGCTGGCCCCAGCCAGCTTAACAGGAGCACATCAGCTTTTCAGGAACCCCCATCAACACAAACAGCACTGAAAATGTGAACAGCACAAGTAGCCTTCTCCTGTTCCTGCTTGCTGACTAACCAGGTTTAAAGTTCAGGAGTGCTGTGTACACATACTTTCTCTTATCACTCCTGCTTACCCATGTTTCTGGGTATTTTGCCAACACCCAGGAGTCTTTCCAGTGTCCAGTAGGTTCCTTTTAATGATTCATCTATAAGAGTCCTAACAGTTCTGCTCTTTATTGTCTGTCATCTGCTGTTAGCTAGGGCTTGTTTTGATGAACTTGCCTTTGATTTTGAGTAACATTTGAGTGGGTATCTTGAGAGTTGCTTGCCTCCCCAAGTTAGGGAATGACAAGCAGATATTCTTTAATTGGTTCTTCAAAATAAACTTGCAGTTTGCTGCTTCCAAATAGAGAAACACTTCTGGTCACACATTCCTTTGCTTCCTGTACAAAAGTTTTGCTGTGGCTAATCCAGAAAAAATAACAAAAGCAAATAGAATTTTTCAGCTAGATAAGGCTAGGGCTGTCACAAAGGAGGAAAGCAGAAGCACATGGCTGTGGGAAAGGCTGGCTGTTCTGGGAGTAATAGTATGTTAAATCATTTCAACTGTTCTATGACCCCATGCCATACCTGGCTGGAGTGATGATAGGTGTGCTGTACAAGGTGTGCAGATTTCTCTTCTTCACATTGCTTTATCAGAGCTTCAAATACATAGTAGCAACATAAGGGTTGTAAAGGCTTTGAGTTGGTCATGATGACTTTAGTTTTGTAAATCTGTCTTTCACATTATTTGTGAGGCTATACCATATGCCAAATATCAAATGAATTAAGTAGGGTTACATTATGGAGTCCTGAATTTTAGTTTGTCAACTGACCTAAAACATGAAGGGTCTGTAGGCTAAAATTTACCTTTTGAGCTCCAGTCCCACCTGTCAACTTTCTGATGATTATACTGCAGTGCCATCACATCTTGCCCTTCCTCCTTCCAGTTCTTCCCCTCCCTCACAAATTCCATGAGTAGCACAGAGCTGGGAAAGGAGAGAAAAGAAAATGGTGTTAGGGCAGATCAGATTTAAACTAGCTTTGCTGCCCAGAAATTTTTGTGGAGCCATGGTTTCTGTTTCACTTGTGGTAGAAATGCCACAACCTCTTTCAAATCCTATAAATAGAAAGTGTAGTTTAAAGCATTTTGTACTTCCCTTTTATGCAAATCATACCTTCTTAGATAGGAACAATCTGCTAGTGTGGAAATGATGTGGCAGCAGAGCAGCAATAATTCTTTCACCTAAATCTTCTGAACCTGTGGAGTCAGAATTCTTGATTCCACAGACCTACCTGGGTTGTGGGGAGTTGCCTTCAGATTTTTTGCTTGATTTTCTTTTTTAGTGTCTGACATTTGATTATCTGATGTGATTTTTCATATCTGATTTCCCAATTAAAAAGACCCCAGGCCTGCAGGAGGTAAGATGTTGCAGGTGTGTATATCAGCAAGGTGCCACTGTCTGCATTGTGGACAATAACTCTTGAGAGCCAGTCAGGAGAGATGATCATGTAGCTGGGAGAAAGTGCACCTTGAACAGCTGCTTGGGAGACAGGAAAGTAAAAACTTGTCTTGGTTTCATTTTCTGTTGTGGTGTTTCAGTCTCTGCCTGCCACCCATATTACTGTTATCTGCAATAGCTGGCAAACTGTGGCCTGGTTCCAGCCAAGGGCTGCCAGGTTTTGATGCAGGTGTTTCATTGTAAAGTTTTGATCTAATCTTGTCATCTATAAAGAAGATTGTGATTTAGGAGACTTGGGTTTCAGCATAACATTTGCAGAAAAGTAAGAATACACAATTTTTAATGAAGTCCAAGTTGACTAAAGTTCAGTGACTTAGCTGAGAAATTTATGTCTGTGCCAGTACGAAGTTTCTACAACTGTTACATACCTAACTGCAGATTAATTAAGTCATTTTGGAAGACTTATTAGACATCTTCACTGGAGTTAAACATTTGAAAATATGTTCACACTTAAAACAGATAAATTTTTGCTTTCTAGTATCCCACTCTTGTTTGTTTTTTCTTCTCAGATAATGCTTATGATCCAGATGTGAGTGCCAAACAGATATGGATAGACAAAACAGTGATAAACGACAATATATGCTTGACATTCACTGATAATGGAAATGGTATGAACTCAGACAAGCTGCACAAAATGCTAAGGTGGATAACCTTTTTTTTCTTTTTTTTTTTCTTGTAACAATTCCAGCATCTAGTTCTGTTACTGCTTAGCTTATTCCTTTTTCTCATACAGAGTCAACTAATCTTGCTCATAACATTTCTGAAGGTGAGCAGTTAAGTTTATCCAAGTGAGACTTTGGAACAGATAGATACTAGTAAAGCTTTCACAGAACTTTGGTGGTGTATTTTTATCTCCTAATTTCCTCATCTCCTTCCTGTCAACCTTCCCATTTAACTTTCTGTGCAGTTATGTTAGTAGGGGAGCTAAGGAGAATTATTTTTTTTTTAATTCAAGATTGCTTTTGATTTAAATTAGAAACCAAGTGAAAAAGGGAGATGCAGTGCTAACCCTTTGGAGTACTGAAAATAGAATGTATCATGGGAAACTGAAGAGAATTATAATTGTATTGATGTTGTTTGTCTATTGTGGAGGCAGGATTGGAGATGCATGCAGACGACTCCATGAGTTACAACATGCATTCAGCTTTATTCACAACCTTTCTACAGTTATAGTGATCCTAAAAAGCAAACCTGTTTACATCTTTTACTGTTGGTCAAACAGCAGAGCTACAGAAACAGCAGTTATCATCCTCCCCCCATGTGAAGCTAGCAGTTTCTCAGACAAAGTTTTGCAGGTGGATAAAGTTCTGTTTTCCACATTCCAAGGGAAGGAGGCAGGAATCTCCTATCAGTACTTCCAGGCCTCTTCAGAACAGACTCTCACAGCTCCTTCACAGCTCTTATCAACATGGATTGTTCACTGACAGTAAATCAGGACCTTTTTCTGTGAGAAAACCCTCCACAGGGGATCTTCTTAATATTTCTTGTGAAGCCACAGGATAACCATTAGAACCCTGTCAGAATGTTTAGTGTCTAATTCCAGGCAGATGATACTTACATCTTTACATATGGAAAAAAGTCTCTATCCTCTGAATTTTCAAGTTTTGTGGGGTTTTTTTACACTCTTGTAATGTTTTTTGTATGTGTCAGCTTTGGCTTCAGTGAGAAATCTGTGATGAATGGCCGTGTCCCAGTGGGGCTGTACGGCAACGGCTTTAAATCGGGGTCCATGCGCCTGGGAAAAGATGCCATAGTCTTCACCAAGAATGGAGAGACCATGAGTGTGGGCCTGCTGTCTCAGACTTTCCTTGAAGTCACAAAAGCTGAACATGTCATGGTTCCTATAGTGACATTTGACAACCAACATATCCTTTCAGCAATTTCTGAATTAAAAGTCTTGGGTATGTATGAGGTGTGGGTGGTACCAGTAAAGGAAGCCTCCTTCTCTAGTCTTATGGATAACCTCAATTACAGATGCAAGGAAGGGTTTAATCTGTGAGAGCTTTTAAATCCATAGGAACTCTGAGAAGTGGAATGAGAACTTGTGAGTCCAGGATATTGTGGCAAAAGTTTCCTCACCTTCTGCAAACTTCATTCAAAGTTCCTTTCCTTAACACAATCCTTACGACAGATAAGTGATCCAGCAGAATCCAAAAACAGCCTGAAGGCCATCTTAACACATTCTTTATTTTCTACTGAGGAGAAATTGCTAGCAGAGCTAGATGCTATCATAGGAAAAAAAGGAACAAGAATTATCATTTGGAATCTTAGAAGGTAAGATACAAGTCCAGTCTTTATTTCTCTCATATAGTTTATCTTTGTATTCAAACACAAGGGTTGTTCTTGTGTTGCTGTCTTTTGTTTGGGTTGGGTTTTGTGTGTGTGTGTGTGTGTGTGTGTGTGTGTGTAATAATTACAAAAGGCTGTGCAGTTAGGTGTAACTGGGAGACTGTCTTCAAACTTGCATGACTGAAGTGAACTTCATGTGAACTTATGTGAATTTTAGCAAATCTGTGAGGAAAATGAGCCTGGTTTAAAGGTATTACCTTTCTCTTTTTTCATTGTGATACCCACTGGGTCTGCCATAATACCTTATGTTGGCTTTTTCCCCCTGTAATCAGTTTTTCTTTTTAATCTTAGAGATAAAAATGAAAAAACAGAATTTGACTTCGACAAGGATAAATATGATATCAGAATTCCAGAAGATTTAGATGAAACAGGCAAAAGAGGATATAAAAAACAGGAGAGACTGGACCAGATTGTTCCAGAAAGTGACTATTCCTTGCGAGTATGTGTAACATTAATTTAAAAAAGAAAGTTTATTTTTGGAAGCTGGAGGTTATCTTTTATTTCAACATTCTATACTACAGAAGGATGAATGTCAATTTACATTTCAGGGCAATATGTTAGCAGGAAGTTTGAAAGTTTAAGGTGGGATGTATTTGTGAACTTGTAAACATTTGCTGTTTATTTGGAAGAAAATGTCTGTGTTCTATGTAGTCTTGCAAATATTTTTTGCTTTGAAATGTAGCTATCGCTATAAGTGATAGTAAAAGTCCTACATCCACTTCTGTTATTAGAAGTTGTAAATACAATAAATGAAATTAAAATGAAAATGAATAATCTACTTGTTTATAAAAAGATTGCATAGCTATTGCCAAGCTGTGATAATATTCAGTCAGTTGGAACAAAATTGCCATGCTTGGTTTGGTTTACTTGAAAGTAGAAAGCTTAAAAAGTCCACTATTTTGTAGTAGTACTTTTAATCTCTCAAGAGGACATGAGAGGCTCATTTGAGAGCAATTAGTGCTAAAACTGCATCTTCAGATACCTGATAAACTTGGCATATTGGTTAGAAGTTGTCCTTTGGTTTCTATTTATTTGTGAGATAGATATATAAAAAAAATATTTTAAAAAATATTTATATATATTCTTATTATGCATATGTACATTTCTCTTTTTTTCTGGACTAAATTAAAAGAAAAATAAAAACCCAAGCACACTTAAAATTAAAACTTGAGTTTGGCTTCTTGTCTATTGTAAAATATTGACATCTTGAAGTCTGGGGGTAACTTTAATAACAGGAATTACTGTGTGTTTTCTAGGCTTACTGCAGTATTTTGTATCTGAAGCCAACAATGCAGATCATTCTAAGAGGACAGAAGGTGAAAACACAGCTGGTTTCCAAAAGCCTGGCCTTCATTGAACGGGATATATATAGGCCCAAATTTTTGAATGTATCCTTGGCAAATATTTAGATCAGTGCATGCTGAATTTCATGGTGTGACTCTTCATGTCAGCTGTCCAGATTCTGCTGGGTGTGTTGCAGTTGTACTCATGGGTTGGGGGGGCTTTGGTGTAATGTTTTTTGGTTGTGTTGGTTGGTTTGGGTATTTTTATGATTTATTTGTTTGGTTTTGTTGTGTGTGTTTGGTGTGGTTTTGTTTGGTTGGGTTTTTTTTGTGAAGAGATGCTGAAGGAGTTATCTCAATATTAAAAATGAAGTTGTAGTATCCAGTTTAGAATGAACACTCAGTAACTATATTTTCATGTTACATGAGACTAACCAGGTTTTTCCTTAATATTGGTTAAAAGGCTAAAACAGTAAGAATTACTTTTGGATTTAACTGCAGAAATAAAGATCATTATGGAATAATGATGTATCATAAAAACAGACTCATCAAAGCTTATGAAAGAGTTGGCTGTCAGTTAAAGGTAAGAAATTAAAGCTCAAAAATAACATCCTTGGAAATAATTTTCACACAAAAACTGATTAAAAAAACACAGATGGAAACTACAATATTAATTTATAAAACCACCTTTTTTAGTTTGTGCAGCAGGTAAAAACATTATTCAATTACATGTTGTTGTTTGAATGTTTTTGAAACTAAGCTTGATACACAAGCTTAGTTTCAAACTAAACCTGAGCATATCTTTTAGGACACAGAGGTGTGGAACATAGTGGGGGTTTTTTTGAGGCATTTGTGTCAGGAACCTCTTTCTGGAGAGGAGTTGTAAGCCAGAAATACTGTTTTTAATTAGTATGTATATTTAGTAATTACCTCTGACAAGCTCCTGCATTATTAGTATGGAATGGATGTGGTTGTTCCTGATAAATCTTGATTTCCTACAGGCAAACAACATGGGTGTTGGTGTAGTTGGAATTATTGAATGCAACTTCTTGAAGCCAACTCATAACAAACAAGATTTTGACTACACAAATGAATACAGGTAAATGTATACTTAAAATGTATATTTTTATGTGGCCTTTTCATTGAATAATATTGTTCACTGTGAAATACTTAAAGGCTGCTTCTTTAAGTAGCAAGAATAAAACTTATGTTCCATCATTACACTGCATGACTGTTCTGATCCAGGTATTCCTGCCTGGATCCCAAGCCCTCTTCCCTGCTTCACAGGTCACCTATGCACTGGGTAGTGCACACATTTGGCAGTGAACAGAAAAGTGCATTTACACAGAGTCCTTGCCATACACAGACACTTGGGATAGAGAATGAGATTACAGAGAGAGTTAAAATATTAAATGAGGTAGAAGATAGGAGGCTTTGGTCATCAGGCACAGGGCTCAGCCAGACAACTACTGACAAAACCTGTTTTACATGCAACTGCTTGCTTTTATACCATTACATCTCCTCATCAGTTAGCATAGTTCCACTCCAAACATCCCAGACCCTCAGGTTTGCATCAGCATTGCTTGCAGAATTGGTTGCAAATCAGTTTCTTGACAGCCTGTCAGTTAATGTGACCAGTGAGGTTTGTTTCTGCTTATTGTCTTTATTAATGCTAACTGGTCAGGTTTGATGACTCTGTTTTGTTTCCTTCTCTTTCATTTCCTTATTTTCCCAAGCATTTTCACACTCCAGGTATCCTTCCCAGTTAGTGTGACTGACCAGACTTGTTCTTACCTTTACTCCCTTGTCAGTCAGGTTTGTCTCTGTTCTTGTTTATAGCTCCTTTGACCATATGAACTTAAAAGAGAAAACACTTCTGTGTGCTCTAGCACCTCTTTCAGTGTGGTCCTACAAATGATGGGTGTTGACTTGCAAGCATAGGTGGAGTAAACTTTGCCAGAAGTCATTACTTTTTTTCAAGGTGCCTGTTTTGCACTTCAACCAGCTGTAGTTCAGCTTCCACTGGCAACCTGATCTGTCCACAACACCTTTCCTGAACTGCTGATTTCTATGCAGCTCTGCATGTAAAGGTAACCCAGAACCCACACCAGAGTGCTGTAATAAACAGAGTGAGCACTGAATGCTTTTACTTCTTTCTCTTTAAGAACACTTGTAGTGTGGGCATGAGGTATCATACTTGAAAGATCTTTTCTAAAGGCTTTTTCTGCAAAGAGTGTTACAGGTTTTTCAAAGTGTAACTTCCCAGCCTAAAACAGAAAGATAAAACTGATATTGTGATTGCACGATCAGTGTAAGCTGGCCTGCCTTTCCTTTCTTTTCTGAAGAGATGTGATCCCATCCCTTCTATTGCTTCTTGCTTTTTGTAGTACTTGCATTCTTGCATTATTATTTTTATTTTTTTTTTCTCAGTATAGAATTTCACGACTTGGGTTCAGAGATGAAATAGATCAGAATTCTCTAGGTCAGACTATTTCACTGCACAAACATTTGTGTTAGGTCAAGAGTCAGGGTGATGTAAGTGTTGGAGTAAGCCAGGCAGGGAGGTACTGACTTTCAGGCTCTGGTTACCCAGCCACTTACTTTAAATTCAGCATGTTGACAAGAGGCTGTCTTAGCTTTACCTCACCTGTGGGGCTTGTTCTTCCACACCCCTCCCTTCAGTGTGTGCTAGCTCTAGAAGTCATTGAACTGCACAAGGACCCTGATCCAGAAAATAATACAGCTAAAAATTAATCTAGGGAAGACTGTGCTGCTCCTTTTAGCAACAGGTAGACTTTCTATTAAAATATCCATATGTTTACAATCTCATGTAGCATTGTGTGTCAGCTCAGAGCAGTCATGAGCCTGCAGTTCATGGATATACAGAAACATCCACCAAATACACTGCTATGTACTGGGCTGACAGAGGTGGTTTTGTGCTTATTTGTTCTATGATAGAGGTTGAATTTCAGAGGTTGAACTGTACATGCACAGTGCTTCTGAACTGAGTACTCTTGATGTCAGTCTTTGTATTAAATCTTATTGCAGTAAGTTCTTTGCTGACAACCATGACTTCACACAATCCCTTTTTTCTAGGACTTTGTAAAAGAAAAAACTGTTGTTCAAATAGAAATGTTAGTGATTCATATGTTTATTCTTTCACTGTAGTTTATAAAGGTTCTTTCTGTGCTATGATTTGATTATTTAAGGTGGTTTAAAAACTTTTTTTTCTTTTTAGGCTTACAATAGCAGCATTAGGAGAAAAGCTTAATGATTACTGGAATGAAATGAAAACGAAGAAAAATGGAGAATATCCATTAGCTTTGCCAGTTGAGGAGATACAGTGAGTATCACTTCTAAATAGAAGAATTTGATAGACTCTCACTAGTGTTTTACACTGTCATGAAAGTGAACTTGGCATCTGAAAGTTCTGTTTGTGTTTTGTAACAGAAAACAGCCTGATCAGACGTGGGTGCAATGTGATGCATGTCTGAAGTGGAGGAAGCTGCCAGATGGAATAGAGCACTTGCCAGAAAAGTGGTACTGCTCCCTGAACCCTGACCCTCAGTTCAGGTAATAGTGGTGAATATCTCAATGCTACACTTAGCTCTTATTTTATCACCTCTGCAAGTTATGGAATTTAAACTCTTCCTGCCTCTCTTTCTTTTTTTTCTCCTCTTTGACTCAGGAATTGTAACGTGCCAGAAGAACCAGAAGATGATGACTTAATACACCCTACATATGAGAAAACTTACAAGAAAAAGTGAGTGCTAGAGACCTTCTTTCAAATGTCTCAGTACTAGAAAACTAGATGCCATTTTCTCTTGATTTGTGGTATAACTGCAATTCTTTGGAGAATAGAGCCAGCCAGAAAATAGTGCACTGAAATAAAGACTTGATCATAGCAGTGAATAGATGAATAGCACTGTTCTTTTTTGCTGTTACTAACATGTTGGCATTACATTCACATTTCTCTCTTTGGCTTAATACCTGTATTCCCTCCTACATCAAAATACTCATGACAAAAAGGGTCTCTCACACTTAGTAATGACTAATGAGAGCAAGTTGGTGTTAAGTACAGCTCTCAAAGAGGGGCATTGTTTCTTAGTAGTAAATGATAGGAGGATAGTTTGGATATCTAGGTAACTGTTGTTTTCAGGGTCCACATTGAAGCATCTGAATACCTCAGTACATTTATTTAAGAGTAAGAGGAATTTTATCTAATGTGCATGGAGAAAAAAAAATGACTTGGGTAACTTTAATGCTGGCTAGCATTTTAGAAGCAGATGTTTGGAGATTTTTAATTCTTTCCTTTCTGGTTTTCAGAATAAAAACAGGAGAGAGAGCTTCTTTGAAGTTAAGATAACTTTAAGCTATACTAGCTTTTAAGTTCACCAGGAAAACTTTTATTCTATAAACAAGAATATCTTAATGAGAATTTTAGTGTATCTAGCTGAGATAAGGAGTAGTATGTTTGGTTTTATAATGCATTAGCATTTTGAAACTAAACTCTTTTTTTTCCTTGCTGCTGTGCAGAGACAGGGAGAAACTGAAGAAGCGACTAGAGTACAGCCACCAGGTAACACTTCACACTGACACTCAACTGCCTTTGCTAGCAACAGTGCTACACAGTTTGATTGAATAGGCCACTAGATCATCTCACCATGTCCTAAAAGAACATGAAAGAAATTCTTCATAGGCATCATCATAGTTTAGGCAGGGGTTGTGCCATCAAGTGAAGAAAAATGCCTTTTGCAGCATGGAATCCAGTTACACTTTCTTACTGCAAAATACTGAGCCTGACTTCAGAGTAATCCTTGTAGGATACTTAAGAAATGTTGGTCAGAATTGTGTTAGCAGAACTGCTTAAACCTAATCTGAAGAATCAACTGTCTGTTTCTTTTCATTCTTAACTAATATTATTTTACAGATCAATAATGAAATCTTTTTAAAAACACCTGTTTCCTCAAGTAAAGACTTCAGAACATTCACACCTGCAAGTGGGAAGGAAGCTGTTCCAAGATCACTTTTACCAGAAACATCAAGTGCTTCTGTCAAAAGAACTATTCATATTTTAAATAGATCAGTGTCTTCACCTCATTCTGATTCTGATAACAGGTTAGTGAAACCTTGGCAAATTGCATTCCTGTATTCAAAAATGAGTTACTTAGTAATGAAAGTGGTGTTGGGTGTAGTTTCATTTTCAGGGGATAGCTGCCAAAATTCTTATGTCACTTTTGGGAGCATAGGGTGTATAGGAAGTCACTGGGGTTTTTTTACAGGACTGTAGATGTTAAAATAACTGTGCAGGAAGACATCCCTTTCTAGTTAAGTATTATTTTTTTAGTAGTGCCTGTAGGAACACTGAGAGTATTTTGAAAGCAATAACTGTAGTATTTGAGCCATGTCATAATCAGTTTAATATTTTGCTTCCCAGCCTTAAAAGGAGGACACCTAGTTGCATGACACCTGTGGCTTTAAAAACACCTCGGTTAAATGACACAGCATTCAACAACCATGATGATGATGAAGATGAAGATGTCATTATTTTAGAGGAGAGCAGTACTCCAAAGCCTTCAACAGATTCTGATATTCCTGTGGTAAAAACTGAATGTATCACTTTAGATCAAGAGGAGAAGCAGAAAGAAGACTCTGATGTCAGAGAGCCTTGCAGTGCAACTACTTCAGAACCAAAAAGTGATCAGTTGACCTCAGCAACACAGACAGAGCACCCAAACATAGTTGTTAAAAAGGAGGAGGTGGAAGATGATATTCCAGCTCCTGCAGCAGAGATGGGAACTGAACAGCACAAAGTTCATGATGCTTCTGGGACATCTACAGATCTTGGAAATGAACTGAAAAATCAGCTGAACTTATTAAGCAAAGAAAAAGAGATGTACCAAAACAAATGTGAAGTATTAACCAAACAAGTAAAAACACTGGAACAGAGTATTTTGGAAATGAATAATAAGTATGTAAAAAAAGAAATGTGCCATCAGTCGACTGAGACAGTTCCATTGGAAGAGGAAAATGGTCATGAAGGAAGCTTGGCAGAAGTGACCAGACTCTACAAACAGGCCTTAGAAGAAATAGAAAAACTGAAGGAACAATGCAGCACCCTTCAGAACTTAAAAACTGAATGCAGCAAGTGTGCTGATAGTGAAAGCAAGAGCGAGGTAGATGAAATTGCTGTGCAACTGGATGATGTTTTCAGGCAATTGGACAAGTGCAGCATTGAGAGAGACAGATATAAAAGTGAGGTACGTTTGTTAAAATGGTGTCATTTTTGTTAAAAGCAAATATAGCAGTTTCATAGCAGTTGTAGTATTTTGTATAGCTCATTCCACTAACTAATCAAGGCACCTAAAAGGGGGAGGAACACTAAATTAGCCTAGGAGCTTCTGGGTTTTGCTTTCTGGAGGTAGAAATAAGCAAGCCTGAGACTGCAAGGCTCTGGGTGGCTCTGTCTGTTATCATAGTATCTTTTAGGTTGGAAAAGACCTTTTAAGATCAAGTCTAACCATTGACTGAGCTGGCTTAGGGGGAGCACACATGTGGTGGTTCAGCTGACTGTTTTCAAGCAGTTTGTCTAGGTTGTCATGTCTTCAGAATTCACTGAAAAGTGAATTAAAAGCAGTAAAAGTTAAATGAATTAAATTTGTATAAATGGTCTTAATTTTAATCCACCTTTTTTAATATATATAAAAATATTTTAATTTTTCTTTCCAGGTTGAACTGCTAGAAGTGGAAAAAAATCAAATTGCCTGTCAGTGTGAAGAACTGAAAGCAGAAATTGCACAGTTAAAAGCTTCGATTCCACAAGCAGTAGCACATGCAACTGATTCTACCACCAGTAATGTAGAAGACTCTGTAAATTTTTCTGATGGAGAAAGGTATCAATTTTATTCTTTCTAGACTATATTTCAAGCAAGATTTTGCCTGGCTGATTGTATCTGAAACATGTTCATAAAGGTCATGTCTGATTATCATATAATAAAATGTGATGCTTTGAATTCTTTTCTGCTGCCTCTTGTGACTTCTAACTTGGTAACAATTTTTTTAATCAGGTGGGGTTTTTTTGGTGGGTTTTATTTTTAGGTATTTCTGTTGAGCAGGGTTGGCCATTGCACAGTAGAATGCCATACTGACACTCATTACAATAGCAAAAATATTACATAAATTCTATATGTGACTTGTAGAACAAGGGGAGAGACAGGCAGGAAAGAATGAGCATTAGCTGATGCTGTGTAGATCATTTTCACTTTGATACTCATTTTCTCTTTCTTGAGTCAATAGTACTCTACTGAAGAGTTTGGATTTGGTTTTGAAGCTTATCTTTCCTGTAAGAACATGCTACAGACCAACCCTGTGGCCCTAGGTTGTGTTCAGATCTATCTTTGAACTAAATGAGGGTTTAAATTTACAAATAGAGAGCTTGCAGCTCTTGGTCATTAGAAATATCATTATAATAATAGCATAATTAAACACCCAAAAGAAGTACACACAGCAGATGGAAGCAGGGATGGGCAGTCCAGCAGGAATACAGGCACAGTGCCAGGGTATGTAGGCTGGAACTGAAAGCCAGAGCTCAAGCTGAGGTTAGAACTTGCAGAGCCTGTGAAGGGCAAGGAGAAGGGCTCCTGTAAACATAGCACAGCAACAGGAGAACTAAGGGAAATTGTGGGCCTGCTGCACAATGGTGCAGTGCTTAGTAGCAAAGGACCTGAGGTTTGTGAGGCACAAATTACTGAGGTACCCACTTTACCTGAGCTCCCTGATCTTGGGGAGTGAAGCAGTACCTGTAATACAAGGTGGCTGAATTAAGAGACCTTTTAAACATGCATTGGAGGGAGCTGGCCCACCTGCTGGGAGTGTTGACCTTGCTATATCTCCAAAAGGTTGTGGCACTTGAGGTTCCTGATGCCTAGAAAAATGCAATTGCATTTGTATTGAGGATAGGCAGAAAGAAGGTCTGAACTCCAGGCTGGTCAGTGTAGCCTCAGGCCCTGGAAAGACTGTGAAGCAAAGCTGCTTAGAAGCTGTCTGCAACCCCATGATAGCAAAGATGTTTAGGAACAACCAGCATGGATTTAATAAGGGCAAAACATTACATTTGCAGCCTGGCTGCCCTTTGTGATGGGGTCACCAGTTCTGTGGACCTTCACTTGAGTAAATCTTTCAGCCTGGGCTGCCATAATAACATGATAGTGAAGTTAGTGAGGTAGAGTTTGGAGAGGTAGACTAGGAGGTGGGTCTTAAAATTGGCCAGACTGCCAATCATTTTTGAGGCCAATAATAGTTAATGGCTTCGTTAATGGCCTAGATGATGAAGTAAACTCAGTAGATGCATGATGACATCAAATTGGCAGGAACCATTGCTACTGAGAAGAGTAGAGTTGCTGTTGAAGGACCTTCAAAAGTTGGAGAAATGGGCTGAAAGAAACCTCATGAAAATGTAAAGGCAACTGCAAAGTTCTGCATGTGTGTTGGAAATACCCCATGCAGGTGAACAAGCTGGAAACTACTCCTAGGGAAGGAGCTGGGAAGAAGATGGCCTGTGGTGCTGCTGAACTAAAATCTGAATGTGAGGCAGCAGTGCACTCTTGTGGTGGGAGAGCTTAGTGCCTACTGGGCTGTCCTGGCAAGAGCTCAGCCAGTGGTTTGAGGGAAAAGATTCCTCTGTCTCATTGGGCATTGTGAAAGCAGACATGGAGCACTGTGTCATTTTGGGCTCCCTGGCGTTTGGATGAACACTGGCATAGTGGAGCAAGTGTACTGAAGAGTGACTAAAACAGGCAGGGGCTTGAAGCATCTGATAAGGAGGGCACAAGTCACATGCTAAAAAGAAAGCAGCAAATGTCCAGGGGACTTGCAAGTAACTTCTACCATAATAGCCCTGTGAAAACTGCCTTACTAGAGATAAGGGACTGATGGTAGAAGGATAAGGGGTGATTTACAAGCAGGAAGAGCACAGAGCAAGGGGATCCAGGAAAGAGCAAAAGGACTCACAGCATTTCCCCTGTACTATAATCTTACATTATTTCCTCTTTATGTTTCAAAGCCTTTGGACAAACTACTTTCTTGTCCTCTCTCTTCTCTTGTTGACATAGGTGCTGGTAGTTTGTGCTTCTAAATGTATAAAAATACTGGGGTTTTAATATGGGTTTGAGGAATAAGGTGGTGTGGGATAAAGCCTAGTGCCAAGTTAGTTATTTGCCAGCTTAATAAAAGCATTCAGAAATATTTCTGATTCTGAATGGAATAATTCAGACACCCTTGGTGTTTGAAACCAAGAGAATCTCCACCTTCAAAACTAAAACTCGAGAGGCTCAGCTTTGAATAACTGGTAGGTTTTAAAATCAACTTGTTGGAAATTGATCAGTGTTTTGTTGGGTTATGGAAGCCATGCATGGAGAGTATTAGTCCAGCTTTGTTAAACAAAGTACTGTGTATTTGAACATAAAACTTCATCTGCATCTAATCAGATCAATTTATTTCTCCACAGCCTGAAACTGCGCTCTCTTCGAGTCAACGTTGGACAGCTTCTGGCTACAATCATGCCTGACCTAGACTTGCAGCAAGTAAATTATGATATTGATGTAGTAGATGAAATTTTAGGACAAGTTGTAGAACAAATGCATGAAATCAGCAGTACTTAAGATTTTAGCAGACTCTTGACTCGATCTTCCATTGTAACCTTTATGTGGGTTCAAAATTGTATATACTGCTTCTTTATATATTGGACATTGTTTGATCAATAAGTGTATATATGCATTTAGTTGTTCCCACAGATGCAGTGGGTGTTATCTTCACTTCCAAGGAACACTGTCAATATTGACCAACCCCGATGTACTTAATTAAGAACTCTGCTTTTAAAATGCATTTTTAATTAAATTTGCAAATATTTTTATTATTAGGAATCTTAATACTTTTCTACAAAAAGCTTTTTTGGTTGACTTTTGCTCTTATATAAGCATTAATACTTGCAATTGTTTCCTCTTCTGAAATCTAAGTAGTGGAATATATTAAATATAGAAAAAAAAAGAATCTTCCTCGATTTCCTTCTCAGTACAAACCTTAGTAGTGTTGTTGTATACTACAGTATTGTTTCATTGCTACCAGCAATGTTGTATGTTGCATTAATGGGATAGAAATGTAACTAGTAGATGAAAAATTTGGCTGTATGGGTAATATTTGTGTTTTACTACCAAAAGAAGAAAAATTGTTTTAGGGTTTGATCCTGAAAACTGATGACCTTTTTGATTTATTTTTTTTTCTAATGTCACTGAAGAGTATTATGTGTACATCCTTTTTGCAGCATGAACAGCTCCATGGGATATAGGTAGGATATTTCAGCCTTTATCACTGATGGAAAACACACCCCTGTTTCCATCCTGCCCTTGCCACTGGATTGTTGTTTCCTACACCCGAGCACCTGTGTATTTGAGCACACTCAGAGGAACATTTACTTTTAAGCTATAGTTACCATCTGAACACAGCATTGCTGGTTCCAAAGCCCAGGTAGGTGCCACATTTCACACACAGCTCTTGCCTGCTTTTTTTCCAAGTCAGCTGGTGGAATGGGAGGCAGCATGGTGAGAACAAGCTAGGGTGGAAATATCCAAAGCATTCCAAACACCACCTCCTCAGACCTGAAGGCCATTTTCCTTAGAAATCTCAGTGCTCAACAGGATTGACATAGACATTCTGCAATGTATATAAACACTTGCATATATGATACCCCCAAAAACCAAGCCATTGCATTGGCCATACAGTCTGTCTGGGCATTTTTCAGGCTGAGATGTGAGGTGCTGAGATGAGCCTCCAAAATTTACTGTCCTCAATCACATTATATTGTGCTAAATCTAAATCCTAGATTAACTAGTTGAAGTACTTGGGGGAAAAAGAGGCATGTTTCCTAATCTGTGGTGTTAACTAGGGGAAAAAGAGGCATGTTTCCTTATTTGTGGTGTTAACTTAGCAAGCTAAGGCAGAAAATGTTCAAATATAACTTGTTTATGATAGCTTAAAGTTTAGACATCTTTTATTATAGGCAAGATGGAGGGGAGAGGGATTCCCCGTTTTGTTTTGGTTGCTTCTTTTCTCAAAAAAAAGTTTTCTAGTGACTCTTAAGCCACTAGTTTTGTGCTCTAATGCTCATGCAAAAGCCTCCTGCAAGAAATGGTAGGTAGAGAAATAGCAGTTACAGTGGGGACAGCATTCTCAGCCATCTGCATGGCTTTTCTTTTAAAATCATTGGAGAAGAGAGGCAGCAAAGATAGCAAATCCACCTTTTATTCTCTGGTGGTGTCATCCAAACAGTGATTAAGAAAAACGTTTTTTTTTTAAAATCATAAAATAGTGTTAATTATGTTAATTTGTAGAAAGTATCTTTTTTTTTTTCATAAAGCCAACATTTTTGGTTTTGCACTGCTACTGTTCTGATTTAATTAGATGATGTTACTTGTAGTTGGGTCAGCTTCTTTGGTGGACAGTATTTCCATTTTAAGATCCTATCTTTTTTAATATACCAATAAAGGTAATGCAATACTGTTGTACTTTATAACTGATAAATTGAATGTTTGATTTTTTGAAGAGGTGGCTGTAATATAACTGTATGACTTTTTAAAAGTTTATATTTTCCATTTACTGGTGTGTAGTTTTCAATTTCTTAATCATTATTTATTATGTTTCATCTGACTGTAGCTGAATTTCTTAGAGACAACTGGCAAAATACAGCATATGTCTATATTAAAAATGGCAAATTTACCCTGTACATTTACATTTTGGAGAGCAGTGGACTAATGGAAATGGTTTTTATTTACTTGTTAAAATGTATTTTTTGTAAAAAATAAAAAACTATATAAATGGGAGTTTGCTGGATCAAAACTTGTATGTGATCAAATGCAATGGTTTTGTTTATAAATAAATACTATGCAGAATGGCTAATCTTTCTGGCTTATTTTAAGCTGTTTACCCCTAGGATGGTTGATGGATTCACCAGCATGAGAAGCTCAGTGTCTTTCAGATATAAAAAAAATCTCCTTTGAAAGGATAACATGGGGGGATTGGTTGCCCTTTGACTGTCTGGCTTCATCCTCCCTACACTCACCCTGAACATATTGACAGACACTGCTGAGCTCCCCCCTCAGTCTCCTCTTC
>JANHGL010006343.1:5288-26356 GCA_024611195.1 Ceyx melanurus
AGTTTAGATGGAGTAATTCTTAATTTCTATTCTTAACAGGTAATGGGGCCTCTCTCTCTCTCTCTCTCTATATATATATATTAAAAAAAAATCAATATTTTTAATTTATTTTCAGACTGTATTAGACCACCCAGTAGTTTGTACTTCTCATTCAGTTTTCTCATTAAATCAATTTTATTCAGTTGTTTTTAACTTCTTGGATACAGTATGAAATAGAAAATGCAGTCCACCTCCCAGAATTAGCTTACTGTAGTAGCAATTAGTATTTTCTATGGTGCATAAAGTAGGAGGTGCTTTCAGAGCTGGTATATTTGATGGACCAGCTTCATAGACAGGATGCCCTTGGCACACCTTCACTGATCTGAGGAAGATGCTTTTTCAGAGAAGGATTTGTATGGGAGAAGGGATTAGAAGACTGTCCTCAAGGTCTGTATTATCAGTGCAGTACTCATTTTCCACAGGGAACAATTCTGGCCAATAAATTGGCAGTGTTGCAAAACAACAAAATGCATCTTCAGAGCTCTTCTTTGCAACTGCTTCTTGCAGATGGATAGCATTTAGTAAATACAGCAGTGGCCTGGAATCACCAACTCAGGTGAAGTTCAAAATTGGGCTGTCTCTTTGCATTTCTAAATTCATATAGCACTTACACTTGTTTCAGTTAGCTGCAAATATATGCTGTATATTTATGTTCTCTGTAGCTACCTGTGGTAAGTGTGCTGGCTCAGCCTTTCCAGGTGCACTGGGTGCTCATAGAAGTATTATTTTATTGGAAGGTAGGTTGGTGGCAGGTGGATGCCGCATTTTGTTTTGAGTTCTTTGGAAAAGGATGGATGTATTGGAGTCAGTTTCTTCCTGGGTATAACAACATTCTGGTCCATTAGAAGTAAATTTGGTATGTAAGTGCCCATTTTAACAATTGATTTCATGAAGGAAAAAAATTGCCTTGTAAATAAGCATCTCATGTGTCACTGGTATGGTGAGGGAAAAGAGTATCTTCTGGTTCCATGACTAGGTGTGCACCCATCTTTCACCCTGCACTTGCAGAGCACAGAAAGTGCTGAGCTTCAGGACTTCAGCGTGGGGCTCTCTGTGAGCTGATTCCAAAGAAAGAGGAATAGCGTCCTCTAGAAAACATGAATTCTTCCAGTATAAGCAAAACTGCTTTCTCACAAAGAGCACTTTGGCAAAAATTCGATATTTAAGTGCAGTTGCTGGAAGTGTTTATACTTTGTTCCTTGCAAAAGGCAACAGACTGGATATTGTTGATAGTACTGCAGTCCTCAGCACTTGCAAGGAGGGGCAGAAGGTCCCACTGTGAAATTGTTTTCAGAGTGACTTAAGTTACAATCTGATGTTCAAAACAGTAATCAGAAGGATCATCTAAAAAGATACTCTGGAAGCTGCACTTCCTCAAAAGCAGCCTCCTTTGCAGCTCCTCCATGCAGGAGAGCAGCACTGTGGTGTCCCGAGTGGCACGGGGGTTCTTCTGTCTGTGGTGTGGCTCCCTGTGTGGGGATGGCCAGCCCGCTTCACTAGCCCTCTGTCCTCCTTATCTGACTCGGGACAGGAACATGCTTGTAGAGTTCTTCTGCTTGTAGGTTTCTTTCTGAAGGAAGAGTAGTGGTGAATTGTGCTGTGCTCTGACTGAGCTACATCAATGAAAAGCCCAGACTGGACCTGGGGACTGCACTGGTTGATGTGTTTGCCTGGCAAGCCAAGTGACTCCTACGATATGCTGTATGTTGTCCTCTAGTATATACAACTTGCTTGGCATGCCCAAGTCCCTGTTTAATGAAGTAATAATTAAACAAGAGAGGAACTTGAAGATGGGTTTTTTCTTTCCAGTGCAAATCTAGAGACTCTTGTAATGGATATGAAATAGCAACTTAGTATTAATGGGGACAAATTGAATTCAGAGTAACTGATTTTTAAAATTCATTTTACCCTCATCTCATCCCTCCTGTCACCTTAATGTGATTGATTCAGCCTAAATTTTCTAGCAGATCAGGTAGGGATTTTTTTCCATTAGGTAATTAACAGTTCAGCAGGGTGGGTGGTTATATGATTTCTTAGGCGCGTGAAAACACATGTAGTCTAGATGTACTTCACTAATTGGAAATATAACTTAATTAGGTATTAATGACACAAAATGGTATTTTACTCTATGATTGTGTGCTAAAGCTCTAAATCTCTCATGATATGACATTAGCACTCCATGGCAATTATAAGATGCCCTTGAAATTTATTAATTACATAGCATAAAGGTAATATCCACTTACTGGCACCTAAAGTTGTATTTCAGTTGAGTGGTGCTGATGGATGTCTTTGTGAGGATTCATGTAGTAGATTCTGTTTTCTGGGATTAAATTCTTACATATTATTAGAAAAACAATCTCATTTTCTTATATGTGTATGAAGTCTTCTGCTCTGTGAGTTTTATTAAGTTGACAACTTATTTATTAAAATGGAGGGTAAGAGTTAAAATATAACCTTGTATTGGGTTGTTAGATCCAGGTGAAAATGTCAAGAAATGGTTTGTTATGAAGAATTTCTTCTAACTTTGTGCTATTTCTTTCATGATGTGTAAAACCCAGAGGCTGTAAGGACTCTGGGGTAATCTCTGTGAAGCATGTGGGGTTTTGTGCCTATAAGAGTTTTCTTGCAGCACCCTTGTGTATGATAATCTTTTCTTACAGTAATGAAGGAATTTGAGAACATTAATGGGACTCAATTTACTGCTTAGATGTTTTCATTGTATTTACATACAGAGATTAAATACTGGCAGTATTTATGAATGGCAATGTAAAGTTTGTTGTCTTTGAAATTTTACTATTCAACTTCTGTGTCAGAAATACTGTGAGGTGAGCTCTAGGGGAAAAAAAAGTTTTTCTTGCTTTTTGAAGCATTTTTTAAAATTGGTAATGATTTTATAGGAGTTCACTTACCGTTTTTGTAACATATGGGGGCTGTATATCTTTGCAGCTTCTGGTTTTTGGAAGTTAGAGGAGCCTGATCAAGTAAGAGAGAGATAAAGCTTGTACTGTGATTCAGTGTATTCTGTCAGCAGCTGCCTATCTAGTCCAGTGTGCTTATGTTTCTCAGGAAAAAGAAAATACAGTATCTATATATATGTGTGTATATATATTCTCAGTCCCATGTAATTGAAATGTCTAAGACCAAGCTGGATTCTTTTCTGGCCAATACATTGCAGACATGTGCTTAGAGGTTTAGAGGGCAGACTGTTTTTAACCAGTATAGTGATGTTGTCTTTCTGTTTGTGTCTTGAATATACTGGGCTGGCAGTGAGGAAAAAAACAGCTCTAGAAAGAATAATTTTTAGTAAGAGACCTTTGAAAATTAGTTCTGCAACTTTCGCACCAGGTTATGGGGTTTTGTTGCCTTTTTTTTTTTTTTAACAGAGATCTATGCAAGCCAGATGTGGACCTTCATACACCATTATATTAATTAAAGGGTTTCACGTGCAGCACGTTAAGATAGCATTAGGGTAAAAAACCTTGTACTTTGAATGTAAACAGTGTCATTTGTGTTTGCAGCAGGTAGCCTGCATCGCTGGAGCCCTGGCTCTGGGCTCTCCACCCTTTTCCCTGGAGGCTCATCCCCAGCAGATGGAACAGTGCTCCCTTAGGGTTGTGCCTGTGTTGCTCCTCGTTCAGGAGTGCTGTCACTGTGTTCACTGGGTGTTAAGTCAGTGCCACAATCCTCAGGCTAGTGAGAGTGCCCTGTTTGTGAACTGGTTTGAAACAGGTATTTGGCATGGTAGGAGTGCAGGAAAGCAGTCCTGCATCGCTGGCTGCTGAGCTCCACTCAGCTCTTGTATGTTTAATTTTTGTGGCATCTAATAATTTTGTTTTGAGAATTTACTTAATCTTTTTTAGCTCATGACCTGGCACAACAGTGTGGTGTTTGGGCTTCTAGAAAGACATGAGAGTTTAATAGGTGTTAGAAAAAAATATGGCCTTTAAATACAAAATAGTGTCTAAATTGACCTGAACATACCTTTGAAAGGTGATATATGTGTATTCATTTGAGCTAGAACTTTTAGTTACTGAGTTTCAAAGTTTATATGTAAACTTACAAATGCATTTGTGCCTACAGTCAAAAGTATGTGCATATGTGCTTTATAAAATAACAAATGAAAGAATCTGAATTGATTTATTCTTTAACCATTGTCTCTGTGGTGCCCTTTGTAAAGCAAAGGAGCATCTCTTAAGCATCTCTTGCTTAAGGAGATATCTCAGGTGCTTCTGTCTCCAGTGCCATGTTACAGCAATAGCCATTTCACTGTGGAAACAGGCCCCAGCTGGGGTGTGGTCTGAGGCTGTTCAATTCTGGCACTTGTGACTTGTCCCTGGGTGATAACTGTCAGCTAGAGTGGCTTGGGGCTGTATTATACACAGAATTGTGTACTATATCATTATATGCTGAAGCACTTTGTATGGAAATGTGAAAAGTGGGTAGAGAAATGAATAGAAAAATATCATCTTTGTTAAATAAGTGGGGTGGTTTAGTGGTGAACTGTGATTTAGGACTGAATGAATAGATTATGCATGTGTGTACATGCTTAGACTATCTTTTTGTCTCAATTTTAAATAAAATGTATTGAGATGAGAAATTTTAATATTTCAGCATTAAAGAAATGGAGCTTGTCAAACAGCTTCAATGCCAGAGTTTCTAAAAGGCAGAGGAGTCACCATGTGGCATTTAATGGGGCATTTAAGATGGAAGTTTTAAAATGTGCTGGTTGAATAAAAATTTAAAATATAGAATTTGACTTAGAATTTAAACTGTGGGGGTGTTTTTGTTGTGTTTTGTTTTGTTTTGTTTTTTAATCATTATTTTAATTTTATTTTTTTTAAAACTAATGCTTTTGCCCCAGGCCTGGCATGACCTGGAGAAGATAAGGTAGCATCTTTCTGGAAGATAGTTTGGGTTGAGTATTATGCACAGTTGTTTGCCTGTGTCTTGCTGCCTTCCTGGCTGTATCATGAGAAGAGCTGAGGAAGCTGCTTACTCTGAGCAGGCAGCTCTGTCTCCACAGTTCTTGGTTGCTTCTCTGGGGTTGGGGAGAGCTGGAGGCGTCTCTGATTCTGCAGGTGACAACCAGCAGTGCCTGACAGTCTGCTGCACCTGCCAGTTCCAGGGGGCTTTCACTCTGTCTCACAGCCAGCTCTTTATCTTACTTGACTTCTGCCTGAGGGTACTGCAAAAGCTCCTAGAAAAGTCTAAGCTGACTGTGCTTTGTAGCAAGGAAAGGAAATGTATGAAGTATTAATCTTTTATTGAATGGGAGTTTATGATGAGAGCCCAGAATTGAGGGAGGAATGTGTTGTGTGTGGGATGACCCAGACTACGGCTGTATGTGATTTGGTGGTCCTTGCTTTTGGGACCTTGTAGTCTAGATAAATGAGTTCAAAGCCTTTAACTGTGTGATGTGACAAAACTTTGCACTGGGTGAAGTCGGGAGCGTGGTTTCCTCTGTACCATCCTCGCCTGTCTGCCTTGGAGGTACTTGCATGTGCTTGCCACGCTCCTCTGCAGGGCTGGAGTGATGCTGACTTTTGCTCCTGTCCTTGCAGGCTGAACGACCAGAGGCAACCATGGCCCAAGCACCCACTGATCCAAGTAATCTGGAAAGCACTGACCCAGAGGAGAGCTCTCCAAATATGATAGTCTACAGAAAGGTAAGGATTTGGAACTGTTCACAAAAATCTCTTAAGTTGTTGGCTTGTAAATGGATCCCATACCCCTTCTGAAGTCAAAGGCGTGTTTCAGGCTGCCTGGATGCCATAGCTAAAGAGTTTTCAGGGAAGTAGGTATTTTAAACTATAGCTTTTGAGGGCTTGGAAGTTTTCTGTTCATTGGAAGCATTTAAGCTTGTTAGTGTGAAATATTTGATGACAAACTAATAACTTTAAATTTATAAATTGGTATAGTTGTGATGTGATTTTACATAATCACTGAAGTTTGCTAAGTCTAGCTAAAATAATTGTACAAACTTCCCTAATTTTATCACACTAAGCATAAAGGAGCAGGCATACAACAATCTTTTAATACTTTTTTAAAAACCTTTGTATTGTGTAATTTTTAAATTGCATAATTTACATTTTGATTCTTTGCAAGCAGTTATTACTCTCTTGCATTGCTTAAAATGAATGCAGTTATTACTTGCATTGCTTAAACTGAAAGAGAAAACTCAAGTGCTAGTGAAAAATGAATTAGACAAAGGTAGAATAACCACAGTGCATGTCAAAGAATATTCTTTCACTGTGATAAAATGCCTTACTCTGAAGTACTTTGGCATTAGTATAAATGATGAAGAATCAACTGGCCCATTTACTAAGGCATTGTTTTACTCTGGGTTAGGTGTATCTGTTACCTGTGAAACGGAGCCATTTTGTAATTTAATGAAATCACGTAAATATATTTCATTTAGCTGGCAAAATGTTTCTTAAGTAGAATGTGAAATTGCTGTGTGCTTCTGACAAAAATAAAATTTCTCGCTTGGCTCAAGCAGCCATTCTGTTAACTTGAGAGCTACAAATGCTAGCTCAAATCAAGTTTCCTTGTGTAGTAGTGATCCTGGAGAAAACTTATGTTTTCACTCATTTTTACACCTTACAAAGTAGCTATAAGTAACTCAGATGTGTCGAGTGTACATGGTACTGTTTTGTGCTTGCTTGACTGCAATCTTGATGACTTTTCATATGCTGAGAAAAATAATTTGCGTTTTGTGTAGAGCATAAGTTGTTTAAAGTGTTACTTTTTGATGACCATAATTTTGATTTAGTTGTTGCCTATTTGGTTTGGAATCTGGAATTGTTAACATGGGAGAATTTTTTGGGTAATGTGTAGGCTTGTTTGTTTTGAATGTGTTATGAACACACTTCGGCTGCTAATTTGGAAGTAGCAGTAGTTGGTTAGTCAGATTATCTTTATAGAACCTGTCTGCTGAGAAGTCCAACATTCCATCAGGTTGAAGCAGATACAGGCTATGAAAGAAGTTTCTGGTTGCATGATCTGGAATTAGGGCATTAAATACGTGACTGCAGAGAATCCACTTGTTTATTTTTGAAAACCTAATGTTTTCTTCGTGCCTCACTTTCTATTCCTTTCAAGGTATTGCTACTTAAGGATTTTATCTTTTTTATTTTTTGCCTTTTTAGTGTTTCTTTATTGTTACTGTAGAATAAGGCTTGCAGCTCTGCCTTATCAACAGGAAATGTACTTATACCATGCGATTGGTTGCTTCTTACTGGTGGACTTCAGTATTACCAGTCCTTCATAAACCAGTTATCTGTCAAAATAGACAGTTACCTTTTAGAGTGGCATGCCCTTTGCATCGCTCAGTAAAACCATATTCTGTGTTGTCAGTGTTCAGCTAACACGTCTGGCAGGTAGGGTTTTTTGGTGAGGGTTTTTGCTGCATTTATGAATAGGGTTAATATTAAGTCTTCAAAGTTAATTTCCATCGGTGACTGGCTTACTCAATTTAATTTACTGTTTGATATTAGTTATACATATTACACATTAATTATATGTTCCTTAGTGTTGAGAAATCATATTCAAAGTCGGAGACAAGACTTTTATTCTCTTGATTATCTCTCGTCTCTCCAAATGAGTGTTTAGCTCTTCATCTCTCATTTCCTTTCAAATGGCTTGATTGCCAATAATGAATGAGGAAAACACTGCACTGGACTCCCTGAAATACAGAAGGCAATCTGGCAGCATAGTGCACAATACAGGACTGGTGTTGTGTCACAGTGAAAGGTTGGTGTCTCCCAGCACAGTTCCTGAGATGCAGCTGTTAATCCCCATAAGGGAGAAGAAAGGGCAGACTTCAGTGATGGCCCCACAGTCATTCCTGCTCTGTCAGCTGTTCTGTTGCTTCTTGTAACTGTCTCGCTTGGGGGTTTTGAGGGAGTAAAGCCCTACAAGTACAATCCCAAATTGTTCATACCTGCCCTACAGAGTTTCACTGAGGTCTAGTTGAAGCTCATAAACCAAGAGGGTGGTTGTGGTTTCCTGGTTTTCTTTATAATCACTAGGGAAAGACGCCTCTAAAAGACAAAGAAGATCTTAGGTGGTGCTGAGTGTCCCTTGGATGCCACCTCTCTTTTTTTTTTTTCTTTTTTTTTTTTTTTTAAAAAAAAAAAAAGAGAAAGCCTAGAACAGGCTATTCTCTATACTTAGGTAGGTGAAATAAGTGGCATGGATTTTGGCCATGCAGAACAAAATAAACTAATTTATTTTGACTCCAATTAGTTTGTGATACTCTCTACGGACTCCTGCAAGCAAATGTATTCTAACTGCTTTGATTACTACAGCAGATGGTCTCAGTGAGATAAGTCTTATTTTCTTCTACCTTCAGGGTTAACCTCTTGGGGCCTGCTGTTTATCAAATTGTGAGGCATGTTATTTTTTTAATCCAAAATGTTCAATGTTGCCCTACTGTTCTGGAAGACATCTGTGTGTGAATTAGGTGGAGCAGATGCACTTGTTAGGGTAAGTAGTGTTTAGGGTGTGATTTGCCTCATCCTGCCCTTGTTAAAATTAATTTCACCCTAAACTACATGAGCTGTATTGACTAGGTCTCCATTGGCTATCATGGGTGCCTTGTCACCTAACTGTCAGGTACTGATGCTGTACTGTAGACATCTAAAGCACGCTGCATCCTACTCTGAGGATTTGTGCTTCTTCTCCTCTCTGCATGTCTTGGTGCTTATCCCTGGGCTGGTTATAGGGCTGTGAGTCATTGGTCTTGTGTGGCACGGTGATAGCCAATGAAAAATGTAAGGGTTATGCAGAAGCTGCATTGCTGTTTTAAGCACTGCTCTGTTGGTAAAATGTGGCCACCGTGTTTCCTTTAATCAGTCTGACCACATTTGGAGAAGGTGCTGGTATTTTTTCCGTGAGGATCACTGCTGGCAGAGCGATGAGAGGTGCTTAAAAAGACTGTTTGAAATGTGCTACCCTCCTTCGCATGGGAGCAGGTAATGTCAATGCACAAGGGCTTCTATGGAAGTGAGTGACATTTCAGTCCTCACTTCAGTCTGTGAGTGTTGTGTGGGTGCTGCAGCATGGAAGAAAAAAAAAAAAGGGCAATAAAGAAGCCAGGGAGAAGAGAAAAACACTCCAAGCAAACGGCAACAGCAAATATCAATTCATTTTGAATGCCTGTAACATTCCCTTGAAATCCAGCCACCCTTGATTGCCTTTCTGGCTTCCAGTGCTAGTCACTGTGACCCAGAAGCCCTTTGGCTCACCATTGCAATAATACAGGTCTGAAAGATCACCTTCTTCAGACTGTAATGAAGGACAGTCTTCTCCCACAATTGTTTCTGTTTAGTAACTGGTTCTTCAATGTAAAGTTATAATAGTATGGTGATAATGCATTAATTGATTACACTGCAGCCCTATAGTCTTCCATTTTTTACAAAGATTTTTCTGTACTGTTTTTAGAGATTATGGCATTTTCAGCAAGTTTGATCTTGACATTTCCAGATTTTTACTCTGTTTCCAGACTAGAAGCAGTAACGCAGGATATAATCTAGGACGTATCAGTACTTTAGCAATTGAAGCATGCACAATTTTTGATAAGTGTTCTTAATGTGGGAAAACATATTTAAACCCAGTCCTTTCACCAAGATGCGCTAACATGCAGGCTAGGCAGCAAGACCACTTTAACTCTGCATGTTTTGTATTGAACATTGAAAAGAAGGTTTCAGTTGATTTCTCACTCCAAATATTCATGTGCCTTGGCTATAAACAGAAGTTGACTGTTCCTCGAAACTTTGCTGATTTATTTATCCAACTGATTCACTGTGTCAATAACCTTGCGTAGGGTGTTGTGTAGAGAAGAGGGAATACCTGTGTGCAAGGTGGGCTACTTGTTAAATTGTGACCACAGTAAAGGCAGAGATAGAAGGTTTTTATCTAGGAGACTCCCTTGGCATTTCCAATTCCTAGCAGAATCGTGGTCCAGTACTGTGCAGTGGCAATGGAAAAGATACAGTCCCAGAGAAGTATTTCCAGAGGAGTGATAGGTGTCAATGGTGTTCTAAGAGCTAGTGACACAGCCTCATCCAGCTCATGGTGTAGTCTGCTCTGGTGTCATCTCATCTCTTCAGAAAACAGCACCTGGTTACAGAGGGTGGGCTAGAAACAAGTGACTTCTGTAGCCCAGCAAAACAAGAGGAGGTAGGAGAGATGTAATTACTAGACAAGAGTGCTCTAAGGGATAAATATTGGGCAGGTGGCCTTAGCTCATGTGTATTGTATCCCACTTTGTATGTAGGGATTTTGGTGATAAGGCTATAGTTATATGTTTTGTTTGGGTGTTTTGGTTTTTCTTTTTCTTTATTTTTGTTTTGTTTGGGTTTAAAATAAATATTTTTTAAAAATTTTTTTTATTTTCTCCATATTCAGAAGCAGCTGCCTTATTTAAACTTACTTAGGTTTTTTTTCCTTCTCTAGCTTATCTTTTCTCTGTTACCATTTGTAGCTGAAGCAAACTGCCTCTTGCACCCATAAAACTAATTACAGTGATCTATTACTTTAGCTGTTCTCAGAGGCAGAAAAAAGATGAGCCAGGACCAATAGCTATGACAACTTCAAAGTATATTTTTAGCAAAGCAACCAGTGCAAATTTAGACTATAGAGATAAAAAGGGAAGGTTCAGCTAGAGGGTAAGATTATGCTATTCTGGCTGTAGCACTTGGTGCCTTGCATTTTTGGAAATGGTTCTCTTTTTATTCCCCCCAGCGTCTTTCTCATGTCATTCTTTGTATTTGTTGTTGTCAGTGTTTTAAGTTATGGTCTTGGAGTGTTTTTAACTATGTTTGTTTGCTTACTTTTATGTTGTTTTGGGCAAGATGCTGAATATTGGGTCTTTTTGGGTTTGGTTGTTTGTTTTTGTTTTTCCCTAAAGCTTTATTATAGACATGGGATTGCTTCATTTATTAAAAAACAAACCAAAATGAAGTAGTGAAGTAATAGAGAGCTCCAACCTGACTTGTGCCAGGAGGCAGCTTCTGGCTATTTCAAATGAAGTCTTGAATTCTAATATTAAGATGAAAGAGAAAAGAGTTTGGATGGAATTGGATGAGATGTTCACAAAACCATGGGGTTTTGTTTTGTAACAGAACTTCAGCTAAACCCTTATTCTATACTGATTAATAAAATATCACTTTAGAGGATTATGAACTTCTTTCGTAAGGCTGTGTGATAAAGTTTGAGTGGGAAGATTCATTTCAATAAGTAGAATTGCATGTGCAGGACCATGAAAATATGCAAATGAAGTTCCATTTGAAAACTCATGGTTTTGCATCCTAAGACATTTTGAAGCACACTTTCTTTTTTTCATGAGCTGTCATACCATGTTCAAGGGGAAGAAGTTATTTTTATTCTTTTTTTTCTTTATCACTGTTGTCCTGTATCATCTTTTTTTCTTGTCTCACCAAAATTAAATGAACTGAAGAAAAAGGAAAGTAACTGAACGAGACACTGAAGTGCACAGGCCTGCTTAACAAAGAATTGTATTCTCATTCTTGAGTATATTTGATATTTTAGTTCAAAGGCTACATATTTCTGAGAGGGAGAAAAATAAGTGTTCTTTTAAATAAAATGTCTACCTACTTCACTTTTCTTTGACTTTAATTAATGTCAAAGAGCTCATTAATATTACCTTGCACTGAAGTGCAAGCAAAGGCAAAATATACTTTGGACCAATAATTCAGTGCCTCTGAAGGTAAAGTGATGCCTGTTTGTGGCATACACAAGAAGAAATGAGAAAATATTTTATGTATTTTCCTGATGCTTTAATTGAGAGTATAATGAGTGGAACTAATTCTGATTTCTTTCTTGGTTGAGAGAGAAAGCAGATCAACTTCAATTTTATTTTTGTGAAGAGGGCATTCTGTGAGACTGAAGCCAAATAGAAATGGTTCTGTGTTTTTGTTTTTAAACACTATAGATGTATACAGTTTTCTTTCCCATGTTGCCTCAGTACAGTGCTGCAGGTGTCACTTCCATTCTCCTGCTCTACCAGCTCTTCTGAATTGTGTTTTTTTTCCTGATTGAATATGCTTGGTGGCCATTGCAGAAGACTTTTTCTCCCTGTCTGTTACCATTTCACGTGTCTCTTCCTTACGTCTCACATCGGTTGGCAGTTTGAGCAAGGAGACCTGGGACTGGAGGGCTGTGGAAGCTGTTTAACAACATGTCAATTTGCAAGCACAGTGCTCCTCTGCCTCTTGGCATGACCATGGTTGCAGAAGCTGTTTTGCTGGTGCTCCAGATAAAGAGAATATTTCATTCACTGATGCTATAATTAGATGCCTTTCCCCATTAGTAAATCCACACAATTTTGTTAATTGTGGGCTTGTAGCTACATACAAATTGACTCGTTCAATAACTTGCACAAAATGTCACATAAACCTTGGCAGCACTGCATTCTTGTCACTTGCACTGTTCCCCACTGGGCTTTTAATTAACGCAGCTCCAGTTAATTTTATTATTATACTTTTTCTATGTGTGAAAAAACAGAGCTATAATAATGGCACTGCTGTTGTCTGTTTGTATGCTGAAGATATTCCAACTGTTGGCTTGTATCTGGGAAGTTATCTGTGGAAAAACAGTCACTATAACAATTTTTTGTTTGGTTGCTGGTTTTTGTTTATTTGTTGGGGTTTATGTTTGTTTGTTTTTTGTTTCGTTTTGGTTGGTTGGTTTTTTAATAGCATGGAAGCATCTGTTCTTAGGGTCCCTATTTCTAAACGGATATTTTTCCTTGGTCCTCTTAGCAGGAAAAGTGACCTACTTCATTAGTGATTTTATATGCAGACTTTTAAAAAGTATTTTTACTGAAAGCCCTTTAAAATGTTGAGCTGTAACAATATTTCCTTTCTGCATGCAAGAACGTAACCTCCGCTTTCTTTTTCAACAATAAATATGATGTTTAAATTGTTCCTAGTGGGTTTAGCATTAATAGTGCTGTCCTCCTCCCACTTAAGACATGTCTGAGAGTTTCACGGGATGTAGGGAAGACCTTGACTTGAACTTCCATGAAATTTCCAGGCTAAAAGTTCTGTGGTGGTAGCCTTTGCTCTGGGTCTGTCTTTGCTCATCTGTTCATTTTCTCTCTGTGTGTCTGACATTCGTGGGTAATAGTGTTTGAAGGGGATTGAAGTAGAAGGCACCAGAAACTGACAGAAAGGATAAGCAAAGTGGAAGGGTGATGCGTTCTGCAGAGCATTAAGACTCCAGATTGCTTTTAAAAAAAGAGCATTTGCTGATTTAGAATTGCAAGAGTTATTTTAAAGCAGTTCTTCAGCAGTTTTTACTGTATCTGACTCCACTTGCAGGCTGCATGTAAGTCTAATAGTAGTCTGTTGCCATCATTGTTGTCTTTATTGGCAAAAAACTGGATTTATTTGAGAGACATTTGTCCATAGATTGAAGAAGCCCTGAGTCACCTCTGAGGTACAAGCAAAGGCACCCTGAAGCTACATGCTTCTACTATATTTTGCATTTTTGTGATTATTTTCCCCAAGTGTTTCACAGTCTTACTATTGTTGAGGTGTAGCTAGTTTAAATTGGTGGAAATTAACTGACTGTTGGATGCCCTTTAGGCCACTGTTGTCTCAATAGTACAGAGTTGATCTGCCAGGCTGAGGGACATCAGTGAAAGGAGATGTGGTCGCGTGCTGGGGCATATGCCCCATGGTGGACACTGCTTCATTCCCCTAATTGTATGCATTCAGCATTCTCATTTCATGAGAAAAAGAGTCAATGACTGGAGAAGCTATTTAAATATGTTAGGCTGCAGAGAGCATCCTGGGACTTTCGAAGAGAAGCAGCTGAGATGTGTCTTTCTAAGTGAATTACAAAAACATGGGCAGGAATGGGTAAACCGGCTCCAATACTAGAATTATTTTCTCCATAGTGTCTTAATTGTTTGCATAATTATTACGGCAGCTGCCCAGCTTTCTCTGTGGCAGCCATGACACTCAGAGTATATTGAACAGAGTGAGCAGAATCCTTAGTCTGGGAAACTGGTCAGTGGAGGAAGATGGTTAATGAGATGTGGTGTGGCTGGTTTAGCTTCTCAGTTTACACCTCGCAGCCAGTCTGGAATTCAAGGCATAAGGAAAAAAAATGACAGCTTGCCACCTCTTTGAGTCTGTTGAAAATAATGTCATTCTGGTTGATTTTGTCACAGGCACCCCTCACAAATCACTGTGATACTGAAGTAGTATGAATTGAGATGTCTGGAAGATACCAGTCTGTCTGTCTTGGCTTTGATGGTTTTAGGTTCTGTAGCTGCAGGACTTGACAGTTTGATCCAGAAGCTTAGAAGGGAAGGCAGCAGCTTTAGCACAAAAACTCCTCTGGCTCTGCAGACACTCCCTCCCTCACTTTGACAGGGTTAACTCTTGAAGGGGCTCCTCAGATGTTCTTCTGTTGTTCCCCTGGTGCTCAGCAGTTCAAATAAAACTCACACCCAGAACTTGAGCTATCTTTCAATATCACTTCAGCAAAATATTGAGAAGAGCTCCTGGAAGGCTCAAAACCCAGCCACAGACTGAAGCTGGAGAATGTCTGTGAGGTGCACAAGGAGTTCCTTGTTGTCTGTGTTGTTGCCATGCATAATGTCTAAGTGTCACCAAGTACTGGCTGCTTCTGATGCTGAAAGAATCACAATCACCACAATAAAACAACAGAGAAAAACACTACCAACAAATGAACAGAATGAAGTGGGTGGAAGGGGGGTAAATGCCTAATTAAATGATTGGCAATTGGTGGAAAGGGATTTTTCCACTGCCTAGTGAGCGTAGCTGCATTCACCTGAAGCACTGAATGTTCCATCTGGTTTTTTCTATTATCTTTGGTAGCCCCGTGATCTCTGTCTGTCCATATGTATTTAGGAAGTTTGGGTTGTTCTGAGGGGTTGTTTGTTTTGCTTTTTGTTTCTTTGTGGGTGTTTGTTTTGGTGGGTGTGGTGGTTTGGTTTTTTTTCCTTCAAACATTGCTGCCTTAGCAGCATTCATTGCTCTGCCAGAGTCTGATCCAAGAAATGTCTTTTTACTGCTCTGGAATGTTTAGTATACAAAACTTGAACTACTGCTGACAAAAATATTTACCTAATGGAAATCATTATTACCTTCCTGGCTTCCTGAGGATAAGGCCTTTGAAAGAAACACCTGAAATACTTAATAAGAACCATTGTTTATTGTTATTTCAGTAAGTTTGCGAGTGGCTGAACAAATAGTTTGATTGAGGCATTTTATAATAATTCTTCACAGAGGAACCAAATGCTGGGAATTACATTTGTTTGGGGATATCAGGATGATAAATTTTCATTTAAAGGGAACTGTTTATGAAAATGGTAAGGATTTTTACCATGTTCCTGTTGGAGTGTTTATTAAACCCAGAGATGAAAACCTAGACTAGCTCAAGTATTGCAATGCACCCACCCAACACATGGCCTTGATTTAAATTCTTTTGCTGCCCCATCCACTGCAGGTAGTTGAACTCAGTCCTGTGGCATCAGGTGCATGTTGACACAGCTGGACTCCTAACTTCTGCTGGCTTTTTTTTTTTTTTTTCCCCACAAATATCTCTTCTGTTTTGTGGAATGAAACAGAATGTCAAAACTGTAACTTTTTTTAGAAAAGTAGTCTTGTTTATAATCTGTTTTGTGGGACCATTGCATCTGTGGTGGGCCACAGCAGTGGTGTAGGAATTTAATTTCTTTTTAACTTAGTGAGATCAAAGGAATGGGGACTGGAGAACTTCACTGTTATCTGAATTAATATTCCTGTCTGATGACTTATTGATCTTGGAAATTTTTTCAGAAGCATCACAAGAAACAGATTATCTTCTCTGTGGCTTCTTGGATGAAAACAGAAATGTGTAGAAAGAAAAAACCATTTAGGTGCACATCCAGAGTTGTCCAGATGTTGGTGGACATCTAGGTAAACTAATCAGGGATCTAACCAAAGCTATTACTGATTACTCAGGACCACAGAGAAGAACTTGGAACAGAGCAAGTGGTCCCACATGTTGGCAGAGGAGCATATTGAGGAGAGATGTGTTAAAATTGTGTAAGAAGAGCCTTGGGCAAAACTAGGGCTCAGAAGGGAGAGGAGGGGTGGAGAAGCACTCTTTTGCCCATTAGATCATGGATTGAATCTATCTGGCTTGCTGTAACTTTTAAGGTAAAGCTCCCATACAGATTAGCCATTCCTGTGTGGTGTGGCTTAATGCCTTTGTCCTTTGACTGACCTACCCCAGGCTCCAGAAAAGGACAAAAGCTTTTCTGCACTGAAGCAGGTAAAGCTTTCGGGATCTTTCACACCCTGCCCTCCTTCTTGTCCTAATTACAGCCAGAGTACTCTTTTTCTCCTAGGTTCATACAGAAAGAAAACAAAATTTTCCATGGAGTTCTGTAACAGAGATACAGCTCTCTATTGCCCTGGAAATCAGGTTAAGTAAAAGTAGGGGCTCTTGGCCAGTTCTATGCTGATTCCTTGATCTTGACTTCCATTTTTGCTATTACCTTGGGTCAGAACATGACTAGCCAGGCAGTGGGTATGGAATTTGAAATTTATGTTTTACACATTGACGAAATAAAAGCTTCTCCTTACTGAAAAATTAATTACTGAGTGTTCCAGCACCTTATAAGATATTTATATGTTCTCCTGAGTCCTGTCTCTTCCTGTTTCAAAGTGCTATCTTGAGAGCAGTTCAGGCGAGAGAACTGCTCAGCTATACTTTGTAGTCTTCCTCTCTGCCAAGGAGTCTCAAGACAACACTCAAAAACAAAGAGATATACTCTAGGGAATGTATGAATATTAGATCACTCTGGTTTAGTCATTTGGGATACAGTGGCCTCAATTTATGCATCTGACATTTGGGGTGTTTTGTTGTGGTTGCAAAAGTGCATCTCAAAACTGTCAAATCTAGGGTTCTTAAAGGCAGTGGAAATCCCAGGGGGGTAGTGCTGTTGTAGTACTGTTGTCCAAGGTCTGTGTCCAATGTATAAAGAGTTTTATGACAGAACGTTATCTTTCTTTAATATCTTTTTCTACTGGTTTCACTGTGTTCCCCCACAGCTCCCCCATCCTTTTGTCTTTGAAACAGAGATAAAAGAATTATTAACTGGTTTTGCTTCTTTCGGGAGCACACAGAGGTGGTGGCCCAATAAAGAGCATCCTTGAGTTGCTTGCTCTTAAAGGGGAAATAGTTGCTGGCGTGAAAGCTATTACATAGAGGGAGCCCTCTAGTGAAGAGTATTTGTTCTGTCTGTTGGAGTGGCAGCAGTCAATTGATGTACTTCATTGGTGCTGCAGAGCTACTTGCCTCAGCTAGGCTCATAAAGTTGTTTTTCAGTGCTGCAATCCAAGTGTTACTGCCAACCTGCCTTGCACTTGTTAAGTCTTGACTTTCTTTGTGGTTTAGCAATTCCCTTCAAGTCAGCTACCTTAGTGCTGTGTAAAATAATGCTTTTCTTTGAGAAGTTAGTGCAGACTTCAGAAGGAGGGGGAAAAAAAAACTAATCAACTTGCATCTAATAAAGTTTTCACTTTTGTCAGATTCGGTATACTAAACTTCATTCAGCAGGTCGGATACATGAAGTAAAAACAACAAACCTAGTGGCAGTGGTGCTAGTAGTTAAGTGGTGATGTATAAATATGTCTTCCGGAAGTAGTGTACATGCAGAGCTAAAATGAAACCTCTCATTAAATATTTCATCATTATAATTTACGGAAACATGAGGATTGCATCTTTTTCTGGTGGAGAAGCAAGATGACAGGATAATGGCACGGGTTAATAGGTCCCTCAAAGCCAATTTTAATGATGAGGAAAATGCTGTAGATCACCTTTTTTTCATTTGCTATGAATGGCTGGGCAGGCAGTGTAAGGTAAACCAGCTGCTGTGTGGTAGCACTTGAGCATATGGGGCCACAGCCACCTCCTGTCCAGTGGATCTTAATGCTTTGAAGCCTGATGAAGTAGTGAGGCTCTCTGTAAATGAGCACAGGGCATTATGGCAAAAGAAGCACATGCAGCTGGACTGCAGGGGTACAGGGGGACAGTGCTCTTCCCAGGTTAATCCATTGCTGCTTCAAGTGCTCTCTCAGGATGGGCAGCTGAGGGAAATGTGTATGAAATGCAGCCAGAGTCTGTGCTTGTGTCCCAGCTGCACCTTCAAAGTTACTGCCTTGACACCTTATGTAAGAGTGAAGGGAGAATGAGCTTGGCCTTTCCTGCTCTGAGATGGTGCAAGGAATGTCACTTCAGGACATGCATGTTTTGTCTCCACCTCTCCAACCTGACTGTGCAAGGGTCTCCTTGTAAGTCGTGCGGCATAAGAGTAGGCAGAGGAGTGTCCACGAGGCTGCTTAGTCTGCATGCTTTTTGCTGACCTCAGTGTCCATCTGTACCTGTCCTAGTTCCTGGGTGGTATGTGGGGAAGCTGGGGACCCTTCTACTTTATACAGAACTTTGCCCTGTGCCTGTATCCCAGTGTAAATGTCTGAAGTCCTCAGGAAAAAGCTGATGCTACTTACTTGTTTGCAAGGCAGCTGAAGCATCAGTAATACAAACAGCATCAGTGGTCTTGGTGATCTGCCTGGCTCTATAAACACAGCCTTCTGAGAGCAAAGTTTCAAAGAAATAAATGCAAAAAGCTTGTGTAACAATCTCAGAGTAGTGAACCCACTGGAGGTCAGATGAGGCTTGGCATGGTGGTGATCCTGGTGCCAGAGAGTGTCTTTGCAGTACGGGCAATCAGGAGGGCGGTTTATATGTTGGGCTGTATGAGGTAAATAAACATTCCTGCTGCCTTCCAGATCATTTATGCTTTTTCTGCTTATAGATCTCACTGCTGTCTCTGTTCTATCAGCTGCCTTTTAAGTTACAGTGTCTTTATTCATGGTTTTAGATCATCGGTTTGTGCAAAAGACAAACTTTTTAGTGTCTTGTTATTGCCGATTGAACTAACATCTTTGACATCAAACTTAGAATATGAAGCTCCAGAGCAAATTAAGTGTGTGGCATGCAGCTTTTTCTAAGTGTTCTCTACCGTTTTTCATTTTAATGTTTTTGGGAGTGGTGAACTAATTCAAATGGCCAGTAGATTTCACTATATACTTTAGACTTATTACTTAGTTTCAGCCTTCTGTAATTCTGGAGGACAGTAATTTGGTGGCAATAATGTTATAAAGTCAAAGCTAAATTTGCTGAGCTGGATGTACCTCTGTAGAACTGGGCTTCTTTCTAACTAATGGATTCAAATGAAAATGAAATAAATACCCATAATGTTTTTAGAGTTTTTACTGTATATAATGTCATAGACCACTGAAAGGGAGCCGCTCTTGGAGGCTGAAATCTGCCTAATATTGATAGCTTAACAGTTGTTCTGTATGCCAAGATGCTGTAGAGGGATTCGGCTGGATCAAAATATATTTCCTGAAATTGGATTTTGTCCTCAGTGCTGGGACTGATAACTTTTGTGTATCCTAAACAAAAATAAGTATTCAGTCAGTAGCAGACATGAAAGTCTGAGAGCTGCCTTAATACCATACTGAGCAAGGGATTTGATCTTACCCAGTGTACTATCAGCACAGCTTGTGAAGCACATTGCATCAACATTGGAATTCTTCCACCTACTATTTGGACTGTTCTTTGCAAAAATGATAATTCAGATTTTCTGTCTTTAGGATTGTTAATGGATTCTTAGTCCCAAACCAATTAAAGTAATTGGTTATGTTCCCCTTCCTTTTATCTTTCAGCAAGCTTTTGATCAGGACTTGTGCTAGTACAAATGAAAAGGCTCACTGGATTTTGCACTAAATAATTTTCTTGTAAACAAGTAAAAGTGTGTGTGTGTGTGTGTATTTTGCTGTTTGCTCACCTATATTTATTCTTGAGTGAGTGAAAGCTTGAGCTGTGAATGAGAAGTTCAGGTTAGTCAATGTTTGTTCCTGCTGAGTCCAGCTCGGGGATGGTAGGAACCAGTGTATTGTTACGTGATTTTTAAAGTTAGGGCAGTATGATTATTAAAACCTGAGATCTGCTGCTGCTGTGATGGGTAGCAAGGAAGGTAAACTCTGTTAGTGGAGAGCTTCAAGTCCAAATAGGCTACCAAGATGATCGGGAGCCTAGAGCACATGTTCATGAAGGCAGACTGCAGGAGCAGTGCTTGTTGAGCCTGACTTCTGATACCACTCAGTGGCATCATTCTAATTTGCTTTAGGCAATAAAAAATAATTCTAAATATGATTTTCAAATCTTCTAGATGTGTCCAGCAGTAGTATAAATTCTCTCCATGATTTTGCAGCAAGAGACTGGGCCAAATTTCTGTTAGTTGTTTTAAGTTTAAATCCTCTCTGTGTAATTTCTGAATGTTAATATGATGGGGAATTAAGCAGGAAGAGGAAATCTGAGAAGAGCAACTATTGGATTATTAGATATAAACAGTACAGAAAATATGCTCTTAGTAAAGGCTACATAGATATGTACAAATTTTTTTTTGTGTGTATGTCTGGGTTTTGCACAGTATATAAGTATATGTATGCATTTTTCTGTTCTGATGCCAAGGAAAACCAAGCCACTATAAAATATCAAAAATTAAATTAATATGCCCCTTTAGAGTTGCTATCTTGGAATTAAAGTCATAGTCTTATTGTATGTGAAAGCATTATTACACTTTAAGTGTGTAAGATTATACTACTTATGTTGTTCTAAGTTTTGAAGTATTGGATACCTTACTAGGTGGTTATTCTGTCCTGGGAAGTCATGCTTGACTAATATGATAGCCTTTTATGATTATATAAATAGATGGATGAATAAGGGAAGTGCAGTGGATGTGGCATTCCTTGACTTCAGCAAGGCTTTCCATACTGTCTCCCATGGGATCCTCACAGCCAAGTTTAAGAAGTGTGGATTGAGTGATTGTGCAGCGAGGTGGATTGGGAACTGGCTGAAGGACAGAGCCCAGAGAGTTGTGGTCAGTGGAGCAGAGTCTGGCTGGAGGCCTG